>CAUYRT010084718.1:0-100967 GCA_963574885.1 Lepilemur ruficaudatus
CCGATTAATTTCCTTCTATTTATAGTAGAGACGGGGTCTCGCTCTTGCTCAGGCTGGTCTCGAACTCCTGACCTTGAGCTATCCACCCGCCTCGGCCTCCCAGAGTGCTAGGATTACAGGCGTGAGCCACCGTGCCCGGCCACATTGATAGTATATTATCTAATATACGGTCTACTTTGGTCATCTATTGCTGTGTATCAAGTGACCCCACAACTGAGAGGATCAAAACAATAATTTATTATTCTTGTATCTCATGATTCTGTGAGTCAGAGGAATTCAGGCATTGGCATAGTGAGGAAGGCTTATCTCTGCTCTATGATGTCTGGAACCTCAGCTGGGGTGACTCTAAGTGGTGGGAGCTAGAATAGTTGGGAGGTGGCTGGACATCTTTTCTTCTTTTTCTACATGGCTAGCTTGGGTTTTCACAGCATGGCAGCCTCCGGGTAGTGGGGCTTCAACATACAAACTGACATCACATACAAGGTGATGCTCTGAGGACGTAACATCACCTTTATCATATTCCTGCCAGAAATGAATAATTGGCATTTAATCATGAGAAATAATCTGACTCGTCCAAATTAAGGAATATTCTATGAAACACCTGGCCTGTACACTTTAAAAATGTCAGTGTCATTAAAGACAATGAAAAATGACATGCTGTTTCAGATTAAAGGAGACTGTATTAGTGTGCTAGTGCTGTCATAATAAAATACTATGGATTGGGCAGCTTCAACAAAAGATATTTATTTTCTGATGATTCTAGAGGCGGAAAGTCCAAGTTGAAGATATCGATAGGATTGTTTTTTTCTGAGGCCTCTTTCCTTGGCTTGCAGGCAGCCACCTTCTTGCCAATGTCCTCACATGGTCATCCTCTGCATTGTCTGCGTCCTAATCTCCTCTTCTTATAAGGACACCAGTCATATGGAATTAGCACCCACATTTGTGACCCTTTTTATCCGAATTACCTCTGTAATATTTAAAGATCCTGTCTTCAAATACAGTCACTTTCTGAGGTGCTAGGTGCTAGGGTTTCGACATATGACTTTGTGGGGAACACAATGCAGCCCATAACAGAGACTAAAAAGATTCCTTTATGTGTGGCCTTGGATTGGAAAAAGAGTTGCTATAAAGTATATTATTGAGAAAATTGAAATTCAATATGTTTAGTGTGATAGATTAAAAATAGCCTCGAGGGGGGCTCAAGATGGCTGGAAGCATTTCATGCCTGCTCCCTCCACTTAGAAGCATCAGAATAGTGTACAGACGGTGATACTTCAAGTGCATTCTCCAAGAGACAATACTGGAATTTAACAGAGAAGTGACAGGAGATACCAAAAGCAGGGACTGAGAAGGAGGAGAGGCAGCCTTTTTGGCCAGTATCAGCTGGGAGCCAAGAGTGACTGACTCCCCAATGCAGGGAAGGGGTGAATGAGAGCCCTCTAGTGGATCACATCCCTACCAGGGAATTGTGCAACCCTGGCCATGGGAGAACCCCTCGACCCTCGTACCCCCTGAACCTAACATAGGCAGGTGCCAAGAGTCAGTGGGTCCCACATCTTTTCTGAGTCTTAAGTAGCTACAGCAAGTTGCCATTTTCAAACCTAGCCTCGGGCAAACTGCAAGCTGTCCTGGGGCCCCGCAGCTCTGGCACTGGGACATTATGGAAACTTGGGTTATTGCTGCTGGGACAGCACAGTGAGCTGGGAGCACTGACAGCTGGGGCTAGGAAGCATGAGCTGCAGTGGCCAGAGCCAGAAAGTGAGTGCTGCCAGGATCTGAGACTGGGCCATTATTCCTAATGAACATATACCAAATTCAACTCAAAATGGAATAAAGACTTAAAACATAGTAACTGAAAATACAACAGTACTAGAAGAAAACCTCAGGGAAACTCTCTTGGATGTTAGTCTGGGCAAAGAATTTATGACTAAGACCTCAAAATCATAAGCAATAATAACAAAAATAGACAAATGGGACTTAAGCAAACTAAAAGCATCTGCAGAGCAAAAGAATTAATCAAAAGAGTGAAGAAAAAACCTTTTGAATGGGAGAAGATATTTGCCATATACAAGGAACTCAAACAACTCAACAAGAAAAAAATAATAATTCCATTAAAAAGTGGCCAAATGACATGAATAGACTTTTCTCCAACGAAGACATTCAAATGTCCAACAAGCATATGAAAAAATGCTCAACATCACTAATCATTAGAGAAATACAAACCAAAACCACAATGAGATATCATCTTACCCTACTCAGAATGGCTATTACTAAAAAGACAAAAATATTCATAACAGATGTTTGCAAGGATATGGTAAAAAGGGAACTCTTATATACTGTTGGTAAGACTATACAGCCACTATGGAAGAGAGCATGAAGATTTCTCAAAAAACCAAAATTAGAATTACCATTTGATCCAGAAATCCCACTACTGGGTGTCTATCCAAAGGGAAAAAAATCAAGGATACTTGCCCTTGTATGTTTATTGCAGCACTATTCACAATAGCAAAGATATGGAATCATCCTAAGCATCTATCCACAGATGAATGGTTAAGAATATATGATATATATACACAATGGAATGCTATTCAGCTATAAAAAAACAATTAAATCATGTCATTTATAGAAACATGGTTGGAACTGGAGGTCATAGTCTCAAGTGAAATAAGCCAGGCACAAAAAGACAAATATGGCATGTTCTCACTTATATGTGGGAGTTAAAAAACTTGTAGTTAATGAGGGGGTACATAGATAACAGAGACTGAGAAGGATACAGTAAGATAGTAAGTAGGAATAAATCCAATATTTGAGGCCAGGTGCAGTGGCTCATGCCTATAATACCAGTTCTTTGGGAGGCTGAGGTGGGAGAATCGCTTGAGCCCAGGAGTTTGAGGTTACAATGAGCTATGATCACACCACTGCAGTCCGGCCCAGGACACAGAATGAGACCCTGTCTCTAAAAATAAAAAATAATAATAATAATAATTCAATGTTTGATAGCAGAGTAGAATGACTGTGTTTAACAAAAATATATTTGGGTGATGAACACTGTAAATACTCTGACTTGATCACTATGCATTATATATATATAACAAAATCTCCCATGTACCCTATAATTTTGTGCAAATAAAAACATTTTTAAAAATAGCCTCAAATTTTTTAACATTCTTCTCAGTGATGATAATAGTGGAAGAGAAAGCTGAAACTGCCTTCTTAAAGATGGGGCTCAGAACTGGCATACGTAGCTTTACCTCCACTCTATTTCATCTGTCAAAGCAGTCACAGGCCAGCCCAAATTTAAAAGAAGGGGAAATATGCCCCATTTCTCAGTGAGAAGAATCTCAGAGAATTTGAGGCTGTTTAAAATGGACTACACTGTACATATTTATTAATAGTTCCAGTTATCACAATAATATACTTTATAGCAAGTTTTTTTCAATCCAGGACCATATATCAAATTTTGATGTCAAATCTCCCTAATCTCCTATAATCTGAAACTTTTGCTCATCTTTACAGGTCTTTAATGAGACTGAAATTTTTGAAGTATATAGGCTAGTTTCATTGAATGTTTCATAATTTGGGCTTGTCTGTGTCCTCGTGATTAAATTACAATTATGCATTTTTGGCAGAAATACAAATAAAGTCATGTTATATCCTCAAAGAATTACCTCATGTGTGAAAACAATTTACACTATTGGTGAAATTAACTTTAGTACTGTTTAAAGTGGTATCTGTCAGTTTTCTCCAATGTAAAGGTACTTTTTCCCCTTTGTAATCAGTACTCTCTGAGAACATCTTTTTTCCTTTAAAATTTTCAAAAAAACCCTCCTTTGTATTCTGTGTCAGACAATTCCAATATATGATGTCTGTTAAATTAAATTTTGTCTGTGGCTGTCACCATACTTTGAGTCCCTACATAATGAACTGCAACCTAATTCAGTATGTAAAAAACCCAATATCTAACAGAGGAGTATATTTTTATATTGGATAGCTAGGTCTCAGCAAATCACAAGCCACCAAGCTTCAGCCAATCATAGGCTGCCAGACTATCAGACTATGTCCAAATAAGGCAAATGTCTAGCTTCAATCAATCAAGGTATTTCTGTACTTTATTTCCTTTTTCTGTCTATAAATACTTACTGCACTTTTTGCAAAGCAGAGCTTTCTGAACTTCTTCTGCTTCTGAGTGCTGCTTGATTCATGAATTGAGCTTTGCTCAAATAAACTGTTAAATTTAATTTGTTGAAAGTGGTTTTTTTTTTTTTAAACAGATTTGGCGTCAGAAGTGAGATCTGGGCCGGGCGCGGTGGCTCAAGCCTGTAATCCTAGCACTCTGGGAGGCCGAGGTGGGTGGATCGCTCAAGGTCAGGAGTTCAAGACCAGCCTGAGCAAGAGTGAGACCCCATCTCTACTAAAAATAGAAATTAATTGGTCAACTAAAAATATATATAAAAAATTATCTGGGCATGGTGGCACATGCCTGTAGTCCCAGCTACTCAGGGGGCTGAGGCAGAAGGATTGCTTGAGCCCAGGAGTTTGAGGTTGCTGTGAGCTAGGTTGATGCCATGGAACTCTAGCCCGGGCAACAAAGTGAGACTCTGTCCCAAAAAAAAAAAAAAAGAAAGAAAGGAGATCTGAAGGCAACTTCCTTATGGTGACCTCTGGGAGCAGAAAGCAAACAGGCGTAGGTGCCTCGCTAAATCCCTTGTACACACTGCTTTTCACTGTGCATTTGGAGGTTGTCACCAACAAGTCTCTCTTGGACATGAGTTGCACAACTTGGGTTGAGCTCCTCAAATTTATTTGCATATTTTCAATCCAGACTGAGTTCAGAAGTTGGACTGGGTTAGGGTTAGGGTTTGATTGTGTTTTGTCTTCAGAATCATTCTGGTAAAGCCACATTTCATCCCTTGTTACAATTCTTCAAAGAAATGCTTCAAGATCTTGATCCTACTTATTTAAAATTTCCATTGAATGCTCTGCTCTTGTCTGTAGCTGATCTGGGAACAACAGTTTTGGCATCCATCAAGTGGAAAATTTGCTCAATTTTAATTTTTCAGTCAGAATTGTGTAAGCTGAACCAACTGAGATGTCTATGGTGTTGACTATTGCTTGTACTGTTAACCATCAGTCCTTTTCAGTTAGGGCATGCACAAGATCATTTTTTTCCTTGCAAATTGATGTGGATGATCTGCCACTGTGGGCTTCATATTCAACATCTTCTTAACCCTTTTTCAAATCAGTTATCCATTTGTTAACTGCTGATTTCTTTGGGGGTTTGCATCCCTAAACTTTTCATAAAGCATCAGTGATTTCACCATTCTTCCACCCACGCTTCCCTGTAAATTTGATGTTTGTGCTTGCTTCAAGTTCAGCAGAATTCAAGTTGCTTGGATATGGGCTCTTTTCAAACTAGTGTCTTATCCTTCTTAGTGCCTCAAATTAGATACTATTCAGACACGTTTTAACAAGTTAGTATGAATTTATTTTAGTGCAAAGAAATTTTTAATCCATGAGTAATTTTTTCATAATATGCATTTTCAGTGAACTTTTTGAAGTCCCTTCATATATGTTCCAGAAATTGTATGAAATTCATGTGTTTCAGAAATTACATGAAATTCCTAGAAATATGATAGTCCTGGTATAATGTTATCAGCCAAAATTACAGTTATTATCTTAAAATGTATGCCACTGAAATAGCCAAATTTTCTTGTCAATTATGTTATTATTATAATGAACTCTCATCAGATCTTTAACCATGGCCATTTTAAGTGGTCATTCACAGACAGTTAATTGTTTTACTCTCATACTTTCCTGAAAGCTATTGCAAGAAACTACAGTATAAACCTAAAATGTTTCATCTTTGAGGAGATTTTTGGAAGGGATTCTGACAAGTACAGGTTTCTGATAACCGTAAGATCATACCGTTGGAGTTGGTAAGAATTCCTAGAACTCTAATGAAGAAACTAGTTAGTTAATACAACTATTAACCAGACATTAAGCAGAAAAAGAATTAATTGAACACCAAGGAAATGCTTTGGCAGATTTTCATGCTAAATTAAACAATACTGAAATTGTTAAGATATGCAATTTGAATAAATTCCATAACATTGATCTGAGTCAAATTACCTATGTTAACCTATTTAATGAATAGTGTTATACACTAAATTGCATTTCAAAGGATGTAAATTTATTGTTAAGTGTAAATTTATGGAGGCCCTGGATGGGTACCTGTCCTTCCTGAGTTCATAAAGCTTCCATTATTAAAAACTATGCACTCCATTACTCATTATGGAGTATACAGAAAATAGTTACTGGAAGATCTATACCCTGAATAATAGAATCTCATGTATCTCCTCCTCATAAACTTTGATATGACTAAGTACTGCAAGTCTTAATTAATGAATTATGTCTAAGTCTAAGTGTATTTTTATAAGGTAAAAGAAGCCTTTCGTGATCCACTGACTGAGTACAATCAAAATTTTCACAATCTAGAACCCAGAGAGCAGGTCTTTTGGGAATGACATGAGAAAAACTGCCCTTTTACCCCATTGGAAGGAACTATGTCAAGTTCTTCTCACTACTCACACTGCAGCAAAACTTTAGGACCTTGAGCCTTGGGTCTGTATCTCACAACTCAAGAGAGCCCCTTCAGACTCTTGGAACCATACACCATTAGAGACCTTAAGGTAAAGCTGATCAGGGAAGTTTCTTCCCAGAAGTAGAGCCGCATCTTAGACATGGAGAGCTTTCTCAAGATTATGGATCAAGACTTCTAATCTCTGCCATCATGAAAACCTTACCTTTTTTTCTTTTTTCTCCTTATTTCTTGCTGGAAAATTCATGGCACCATAATCTGTGGATGGCTTTAGCTAAAGTTAATGCTCTAACAATAAAAACAAAAACAACAATAACAAAAAAAAAAAACAAACAGAGCAAGTGTTGGGTTTGTGGGCTAATGCCAAAAGCCCCA
Organism: Lepilemur ruficaudatus; assembly: GCA_963574885.1. NCBI lineage: Eukaryota > Metazoa > Chordata > Mammalia > Primates > Lepilemuridae > Lepilemur > Lepilemur ruficaudatus. The sequence goes on from CAUYRT010084718.1 coordinate 6,974, forward strand.
GGAAACAATTCCATTAATGCCAATGCTTCTCTGTGCTTCCAGTGAGAGTCACCCTGAAACTTCAAAAAAGAGTATCAAGCTATCCTTTTTTTTTTTTCAGAAATGGGATCTCACTGTTGCTCAGGCTGGTCTCAAGCAATCCTCCCGCCTTGGCCTCCCAGAATGCTAGGATTACAGGTGTGAGCCACCGTGCTGGCCCATAAAGCTATCCTTGATCTTGTGGCTATTACTGCTACTTGATTTCCTACACTTGCTGAAAGATATACCCTAACTTTTCCAATTAATAACCTAACTACTACCAAATAGAGAAAATCTATCTGAGTGGTACCTTCAAAATGTATGTTATATTTCCAGGCATCATGTACCTAAGTCACTGGGTACAAGTGATTATATAATGTCACTGAATTAAATCCAGTAATGTCCCTTTCCACTGAATATGGTTACACATCTTTACAGCATGTTATAAAGGGACCACACAAAAAAAGTAAATTTCCTACTGAACTTTGTTCAGGAATTATCCTGACCTATGGGCAGGCAAATTTCACTGACCCATGCTCAAATGCCAATATGTGCCTCTCTCTACCAGCCCCCAAGGGCCTATATTGGGTTTGTGAAAATTTGCTTACTCTGTTCTGCTTCCCCATTGGTTTGGATCTTGCTATTTGGCCTGACTTACTCCTGCCTTTTGAATAGCTTCCCTTGAACATCCCCATAATCAAACACCAAAATAGTCAACAATCAAAATTAGCACCAACCTTGAATACACAAAGAAAAGCTAGTTACCACTGGGGAAAGATTCCAGTGGGGGTCCTGGAGGCTCACTGTTTGTGGTAGTAGAGTGCCAGTGTTGGAATTTGAAACTTAGGGAAAATCTTGGATTTTGTGACCAACAAGACCTCCTAAGGGATTAGACTGGTAGAAGCCACCCTCGGAAAGGTGGATGATAACATACATGTTCCACAAAGGCACATAATGGAACATCATGTAGCTTTAGATCTCTTTGCCCACATTGGGAGTTTGTGTTTGGTGCTGAACAAAACTGAATGTTTTGTTTCATTTTCTTTCCCCTGATTTTGCTACTACAGGAAGCTTAATTAATAACATGTCTGATAATGCTGTTTCTATACACACTGCCACCAAATACATTAGGGGATTTTCTCAAGGGAAAGGAACACTCCCATGATATGTTCATGGGAGTGGCTAACAGCTGGTTTGCAGGCATTGTAAATGGTGGATGGCAAGCATGGCTTTTCCAAAATTTTCTAACCTTTATGCTTCTTCTAGTAGGTCTCTGGGTTACTGTGACTTATGTTACCAGGCTAACAACAAAATTCAATACCTCTTTAAATCAGAGCAATCTACAGCAAAAGTCTTTAATCACCATCACACCCTGAACAGAGACTTTTGATTCAAACACTGTTGAACTGTCTATACTGCCCAAACTTTGACTTTTTTTTTTTTTTTATAGACAGGGTCTTGTTCTGTCGCTTGGGCTAGAGTGTGGTGGCATCATCATAGTTAACTACAACCTCAAATTCCTGGGCTGGAACGATCCTCCTGCCTCAGCCTCCCAAGTAGCTGGGACTACAGGCATGCACTATCATTCCCGGCTTATTTTTCTATTTTTTTTTTTTTTTTTTTAGAGATGGGATCTCACTCTTGCTTAGGCTGGTCTTGAACTCCTGGCCTCAAATGATCCTCCCGCCTCAGCCTCCCAAAGTGCTAGGATTACAGATGTGAGCCACTATGCCTGGACTGATTTGTTTGATTTTGATTATTTCGGTCTGTGGGTGCTTCTGTTATGGAGTACATTTTAGTCTCTTGGTATTATCCTCCACATAGTCATCATAATAGTGTCCTTGATGTGCTGCATCCTCTCAGCAGTCTTAAATGTTTGTGTGTAGCCATCCACTGAACATTAAATGATCTCACTTTAACTTGAACAGCAAGAACATAAAGCATCATTCAACTGATCTGATGTCAGTGACTTCTGAACTCCATACTGAGACCAAGTAAGTCCATTAAGATGGTGACAGAGAGTGGTGTCAGTGTCCAAGGTTTTGGTCAATCTCTCAAAATTGAGAGGCTGACCAAAAGGGAGGAATTGTTAAATTAAATTTGATCTGAGGTTGTCTTTGCACTTTGCACTTTGAGTCCCCATGTAACAATCTGCAACCTGATTTAGTACGTAACCAAACCTGCGTCTATTTTTGTAACGATAGCCAGGTCTCAACTAATCACAAGCAGCCAAGCTTCAGCCCATCACAGGCTGAACACTAATCAGACCTTGTCCAAGTAAGGCAAATGCCTAGCTATAAACAATCAGACAATCAGGGTATTTCTGTACTTTACTTTCCCGTTCTGTAAATACTGCCCACCTTGCAGAGTGGAGCTCTATGAACCTCTTCTGAATCTTGCCTGATTCATGAATCTTTCTTTGCTCAAATAAACTCTGTTAAATTTAATTTGTCAACATTTTTTCTTTTAAAATGTCCTCGAGGGTCTAAATCTGTTGGATTCCAGTTCTTTTGTCACTCATATGTGGTCTCCTGTGCATGGCGATTTTTAAAAAATTTTGAGCTTGTACTTGCTTGAATACTGAGGGACTAACTTGCATCCACCAGAGGGCGTTTTGATTGCTTCTGCTCAGAGCACAGAAGGCTTGGGATGCCTTAAGCGCTTTGCGGTGGTTTTGGCTTCATGTGGAGGCTCAGGCTCTGATCTCCTTGTTTCTGTCCCAGATCAAAGTGCCACCATAGACACGTGGTCTCAGTATAGCCCCACTCTCCTGCTTAGAGCTTAGTGACCCCAGCACTGGTTCTTCCCATGGTTGGTTCCTTTGGGGTAGAGTGGATAGGGCGGTTCTTGGAGAATCTACTACATTCCTGTGAGCACAGGGAGAGGCTGCCTTGGATAATCTAGCCTGCTGTCTTGTCTGCCTAAGCAGAGCCTACCATGATTTTTCACTCAAATCTTTAGTATAAATGTGATTGTCTTGGCTTTCTGTAATACTATTTTTGAAGAAATAAGAATTATTCACAATTGATTCATTTAATATTCTCAACAGTCCTGCGAAATGCGAAAAGCCAGACAATTTTGTACGTTAAGCAGTTGAGAGTGCTGACACCTCACAGGGTGATGTAAGGCAAATCTATTAACCTCTAAAGACTCAGTTTCCTATTCTGTAAAATGGGCAGGTTCTTATCTCCTTCCCAGAGCTTTATATTTAAGAGGATGGAATTTGGGGAGCACCCAGCACCTAGCCCACTACTATTGGCACAAAGCTCTACGATCATCCAAGGCAGAGACGTCCAGCTCCCGCTTCCCCTCCCCGGCCTTCCAGCGCCAGGGCGGGGTCTATCCGGCCGCGGGGGGAGCGCCAGGCTGGGAGAAGAGCTGCGCACACAGGCTGCCCGGCCCGAGGCAGGCGGGAGGCGGAGCCGGCGCTCAGAGGCCGCCTCCCGGGCGGCGGGGGCGATCCGCGGGGCCGCTTTTCTCGGCCTCCCCTTTCCCCAGGCAGTGCTCGTTCGGCGAGGCCGCGGCTGGGGTGAGTACGCGCGGCCTCGGATCCGCCGCCCGCGATGCGCAGTTCCGGGACGCGAGCGCTTGCGCGGGTGCCCGGGCTGGGGCTGCGCGGCCCGGCGTCCGTGGGACCGTCCTGCCTCGGCCGGCGCGGCGGCCCGGCGGGGTCCTGCGGAGGCCGAGGCTGATGGGAGGCTCCGGCTCAGGTGCGGGCGCGGGGGAGCCGGGCGAGCTGCTGCCAGCTGGGGCAGGACCCAGGGCTCATCCCCAGGGGCCCAGCGTCACGATTCTGGGGTCACCCCCAGCACCTCTGTCCCCGCGGGATGCATCAACCTGGAAACCTTCTTTCTCCAGCTTTTCAACTAGAAAAGCGATCAGCTGATCCCTGCCCGGGCCGATGAGCTCTGACCTGTCTCGGGTGGATTAGCCACCCGTGTTTTGAAGGACTTCAGATTCGGGCTCTCTGTACGTCCAGCGTCCGTGGATTGGTGTCTCTTGATGCTCCGTCTTCCATTAGATAAGGCCGTTAACTTTTGGTTTGGAAAGAAAAAAATAGAAAAGTCTAGGGGAATCTGGACCGAGAAAAGGCCTTTGGGCTGGTAGTCTAGGAGAGCGGTTATCCACAGAGGGTGGGCGTGCGCCCGGTTGCAACGTGTTCCAGACAGGGTGACGGGTGAGGACGTGGAGGCGGCCGCGAGGGCACAGGGAGACCTCCCCACCCGTTCCGGGGTGAACAGGAGGAGGAAGAAGATAGTAATTTGAGGGCCGAGGAGAGGTTTAAATTAATTTTTAAAGAAAGGAAAGAAAACATTGAGGATGCAAGAAAGTCAAGGAATCTTCGATCGGGAGGAATAGGATTCATGGTCCAGGTTGAGAAATTGGGATTCAAAGTGTTATGGTGCGGAGTGCGAGAAAAGACCACCAAAACTGAGCCGAATTATGAGAATTATGAGTCTTTAATAGGTGGGCCCCGCGACCACCCTCTGCACCGCTGTAGGCAGTTACAGAGAGCAGCACGGGGCCAAAAGAAGCAGGCTCTTTTAAAGGCGAAAACCACATCAGGGAAAGTTATCTGGTTGAGCAAGCAGAGCTACAGAAGCTAAAGGCAGCATCAATCTCAGTCAGAAATATGTTCTACATCCTATTCATCCTATTGTCTAGGCCAGCATACATTTCACTCCGTGTTATTCGGGTACATAAGGGACCCTTGGCGTTTTAATGCTCCAGGGCATCTTGGCTCTCTGGTCTAGCCATTATTTTATCTTACTGACAGCCCTGTGAACATAACCTTCCTCTCCCTCCCTCCTTTATTCTATGCTTAAGCGTACTAACAGAAGCAAGAGAGCAGGTTATTTTCCACGGCCCTTAACAAAAGGATGGCCTGGAGGGCTATCCCCTGTACCTGGATAGGGAGTGCTGAGATGTCTCTCTAGGGGGAGGAGATAATGTTTGGATGTAGTTTAAGTTTTTAGAATTTTATCTTCTAGAGAAGATTTGGCCTCTATGGAGACTGTAAACCTCATGAAATTGCAAAAAATGTCATGTACTTGTCTGTGCATTTTCGAGAGAGAAGGTCCATAGCTTTGATCAGATTAAAAACATCTGTTAAAGGGAATTACTGAATTGTGCTGAACTGTTTGACCACATAATCTGAGGGAGAGTGGGTAGAGAGGGCAGTAAACCCAGCTGCCATTATATTTTATATGCCATTTAATAGAATAAGTATTTGGTATTTACTTTAGGCTGAGCTAATAGTAATGTATGCTTTTTCCAGATACGCATGCAAATGATTTGAGAATGTCCTTGAAGATCTTTTATTCACAGTGGGAACAGCCAAAGCAAGTCAGTGGTGGTTTTCTATTCTTTTTTTAAAGCCATCAATGAACAATGGTCTCTCAAACCTGGCTGCATAGCTCAGAATTACCTGGGTTCTTGTTAAAATTACAGATTTCTTGACCTCACCTCAGGCCTTTGAAATCAAAATTTCTGGGAGTGGAGCCTAGGAACAGGGATTTCAAACAAAGCCCACAGAATTCTCTGGCATTGAAGATCAATAACAGCGTCTGAGGTTTTATTTATTTATCTAAACTCTAATCCTGTGACAGATCAGAGTTTTTTCTTTAATATACAGTAGTGCTCCTTATCTTCTGGGGATACGTTGCAAGATCCCCAGTGGATGTCTGAAACTCTGGATAGTAGCGGACCCTATATACACTATGTTTTTTCATTTACATACCTACCTATGATAGAGTTTAATTTGTAAATTAGGCACAGTAAGAGGTTAACAGCAATAACTAATAATAAAATAGAATAATTATAACAATGTATTGTAATAAAAGTTATGTGAATGAGGTTTCGCTCTCAAAATATCTTGTTGTACTGTACTGCAGGTAACTGAAACCATGGAAAGTGAAACCACAGGTAAGGTAGGGACTACTTTAAAAGACAACTATGTAGTCATTTTATCAGAAAACACCATGTTTCTGATCATAAAAACCCCATTCTAGAAGAATTAGAAGATACGTAAGAAATAAAACTTTCCCCCAATCTTATAATTTAGAGATGACCACCAGTGATTCTTCCAGGTATTTTATATATAAAAGACATGTGTACACACACACATGTTGTATAATTGGGATTGTATTTGATATATGTTTTTATATATACTTTTTTTTACTGAACTGTCATGAGCATTTTTTCATGTAGTTCTTTTAAACACTATTTTAATGAAAGTGTATGTTCCATCATATGGATGTACTGTAATTAATTAAATCAGATCCTTATTGTTAACACTTGGATGCTTCTCAATTTTTGGTTACTTTAGCAGTGTTGGTTTGAATATCATAGTCTGCTTCTCTGATTATTTCTTTAGAATAAATTTCTAAATGGTGGAATCAGAAGCTATTCAAATGCATTTTTAAAATCTCATTTTCACCCATCTTCTTACTGCACTCCTCACCAGGAGGAAAATTAACATTTCTGAAGGATCTGTTGCATTCCAGGTCCATACTCTTATTTCAGTGGTTCTCAAACTTTAATGTGTGTAAGAATTACCTGGGGAGCTTGTTAAAATTTCATTTTTCTGAGTCCCAGACCCAACTGTTCTGACCCAGGGTCTTTGTGGGGGGAGAGCTGAGGACACAGATCTGCAGTTTTAACACATTCCCTTATGTATTTGATAAAGGCCCTCTTAGAAGTACACCTTGAGAAATGCTTTTTAAATAAATGGCCAAACAGATTCAGAAAGTTTAGGGCAGTTGTCTATAGCCATTTATGCATGTGATAACAAGAATTTGAACTCAGCTCTTTGTGACTTCAGAGCCCTGTTTTTTCCATTATCTCAGAGCTTCTCAAACCTCACTGAAGTGCCCCCAATGACTGCAGAAAGTAAACTCCTACTGACCCCACTGTAGGCTTCTCAGGGATAGCTGAAAATGGCATGTAAGTGCACAAGGAACTTCTATGAAAACCTCCCATCAGAAATCCTTGGGAATTCTGTATTATGCCGTACAACATATACTCTATCAAACAATTTCAGTTGTTTGGGTTTTGCAAGACCACCTGGCTTCAAGTGTGGATTTCCACAGCTCTTGCCCAGAGGCAGGTCACTGTGTCCCAATGTGCTGTGCAGCTCACCCAGTGGTACTTTGTGGATTCGTGGAGGAAGAGGCAGGCCAAGCAGCAACTCCTTCCACGTCAAGGATAAGAAGTATGACTTTTGAAAATTCAATGGCAGAGGAGCAGAAGGTGGTGGGCATGACCTAGAGACAGTGCCATTTATTAGAGATGGGCCCCCTACTCTGAGAAGAGTGCTGGCATTAGTAAACTGAGGAAGCTTCTGTTGGTGCAATCCTTTTCAATTTTAAAAATCTTCCTAAGATGGAATTTTATATCCATTTAATTTTTTTCTTCCCTATTAATCTTTCCCCCCTTCTCTTTTTTTCATGTCTCATTCCTTTTAATAGTAGCCTGGAATTATGGTGTGTCCTTATGTATTTCAACTAGTATATCCTAGAGAGTCATTCATTATTTACCGGGTTGAGCACCTGCTATGTGTCAGGTTGGTTTATTAGGAAAAGTAGGCCTAGGAGGCACTAGGAATACAAAAACAGTGATTCTCTTTGAGAATGAAGTTAATTTACTGCCATAAATTTACTCAGTCCTTGAGTTTAAATGACTTCTACATGTGAATGGCTGTCATCATTCCTGTCCCATTCCTGCCCCCACCCAGGGAGCCATTGCCCTTTTAGGATCTGGGCAGTGTTCATTCAGAAGCCACCTAAAGGAGCTGTAATTGGGAGAATGAATATCAAGGCCTAAGGAAGGTGGGGCAACGTGTGTACAAACAGCTCCCAGGGACTCTGCAGGAGTGAAAAGAGTAGCAAAATGTCAGTCTTTCCACTGGTGCTGCCCCAGGGAGTCTCAAGGCAGCAAGGGCCCCATCGTGCCTACTCAGCCTGTGTCTACAAAATTACCAGATGGATTCAGAGATGTTGGAATGCTGATTTTGGTGCTCTCAGCTGCTAAGTGAAGACCACACCCTTTCTCCTAGTGCATAAAAGCTTAGTATACATTTGTGGAGTGATACTTGGTGTCTTCCCCACCCCCTTGGTGGAGTAAAAATGTGTGGGTTTAGAGATTCTCCAAGAATGATACTTAGCACTCATGTTGCTTTATCTTTTGTTATAGTTTATCTTCCTTGCTAGATTTTTTAAAATTATTATTGTGGAAAATTTCAAGCATACACAAAAGTAGAGAGAAAAAAAGTGGACTCTCAGGTACCTATCAACTCTCTTCAATACATCTCAGTATTTTACCAATCTTGTTTCATCTTTTCCTTCACTTTGGAGTGGGAGTATTGGCATATTTGAAAACAAATTGCAGACATTAAGATCTAGGAAAATATTGAAATTAACTCTGAGTGCAAGGATTGGGCTTTCATTCCCTGTCTCCCCTTGTCCCTAGTACCCTGCTTGAAAATAGCAGGTGCTCAGAGAAGACTGGGGGAATTGAGGGGAGGAAAACCAAATATGAAAACATGAGCATTTCAAACAGTCTTCTAGGGAAGACTTCTAGAAAGAAAAAGGGTGGTGAGTCTTACCCTAAATTGCTTTAATTTTGCCTGAATTTGTTCTCTGCAGCATTTCTCTGTCACTTCCAGACAGCCTGGATCAGAAAAGAAAATGTTAATAAAACTGGGACTGCTGTGAGAGTTCAGGGTCTCACAGTTACTTAACTGTCAGTAACAGGTCCAGTCTGATGGCATTTTCCTAAACACCAATCAGGAGATGCTTGCCCTAAAAATAACTTTCTTTGAAAAGTCATTATGTTTTTCTAGTTATAGAAATAATATATATACACTGAAAGAAAAATAGAAATTACAGAGAAATAGAAAATAGAAATTATCTGTATCTCCACATGTAATTCCAGAGATAACATTATTTTAGCAAATACTCTGATAACATTTGAACATGAATTACATTGGTACTCAGCCAATATTTGTGTTCCTGGAAAAGTATCAGGTATACCAATGGACGTGGGTACCTCATCTCATGAAATTCTCACAGAAATGTTTTGAGATAAGGACTTTTTACTATTTTATAGCTGGGAAACACACAAAGAGGGACGCCTCCAGTTACTTAGCTGGTCTCTCTTGAAAGACAGGTGGAACAGTGTTAGAATCCCTTCACACCGCGGATGCTTACAGGGGCCAAAGAAAGCTTACCCTTGAACTTCCTTGATGCTGGCTCTCTGTATAGTTTTGGGGTGGGCACTTGGGCTTAGAAAAAGGGGTAAATGATGATTTTTAACTGGTTTAGATGTAGTCTCATGAAGTGAAGTCCTAGTTATTAAGTAATCATTAATAATGGCTCCTTGTAGAATAATTATCGTTATCTTTGAACAAATTCCATAGGCTCTAGTTGATTACCGTTAGTTTATGACTATTCACAACTGAGCTGTTTACTTCTTAGATAGGTCTTATTTTAAAATTACAGTCGTCCCTTGGTATAAGGAGTGGGGAGGATTGGCTGCACATACACCCCAGTTGATGTATCCTCAAGTCCCACAATTGGCCCTGTGGACCCTGCGTATAGGAAAAGTCAGCCCTCCGCATATGTAGGAGATTGAGAATACTGTATTTTCCACCCAAGTTTGGTTGAAAGTTCGAACCTGTGTTGTATCTTTTAGAGCAGTTTTAGGTTCACAGCAAAATTGAGCAGAAGGTACAGAGATTTCCTGTATACCCTTTGCCTTGGGTAGTTTTTAAATCTCTGCAGGCCACACTTCCCCTCTGTAGAATGAGGGAGCTGGATGTGTGTTCTTTAAGGTCCTCTTAACACTGCAGTGATTTTAAGATCATTAGTTCTTTCCACTCAGTGATTCTCTCTTTAAGGGGACTATCCCTCCATAAATAGCTCTCAGAAAAGCCATGTTTCCAGTCTAAATTTTCTAAAGTTAAGATCTTTATAAAAAAACAGTTGCTGATCCTAGCATGTAAGCCCCCTGCAATGAGTCCACAGGAGGTGGTCTGATTGGACCCAGGAACGTGATGACTTACTGTCATCTGAAGGGAAGAGAACAGACCTCCAGAAGGCATGTGAACAGACAGCCCCAGGAAAGGCAAGGTGGATGTGGGAAAGAGGCACAAGGCTGCCAAAGGGAATGTTTGTATTTGAAGGTTGGTCCTGGGCCTGTTCAGGCACCAAGGAGAGAAAAGAGAAAATGTCCACGTGACGGATACGGCTGAAGCATGGACTTTGGAGCTGACCACCTGGGCTCAGACCCAGCCTTCCCACTTTCTATAATAGTTGTGTGGTCTTGGCAAGTTACTTAATGTCTCTACCCTTTGTCTTCTCATCAGTCAGATGAGAATTAAGTAAATTAATACAAGTGATGCAACCCCGTGCATGGCACAGAGTACAAGCACACAAAAATCGCTCTTACCAGCTGTTATTGCTGCCTTCAGCATCAACTTTCTAGTATACCTTCACAGGGCCCTAGACACAGGCCATACTGTTTAATTGCCTCCTGCATCAAAGATTCTCATTTGTGGTTTGACCTGAGAACCAAACCTCCATTTCCATTTGTAGCGTTGTGTTTAGAGAGAAATGTTTTCTAGGTTTCCTTCAAACTAATCCAGAACTAAGTTTTTGGAATTCTACCCTTTGAGAAGTATGAAACTATCTTGAGAGTGGCTAGGGTTGTTTCTGCTGTTGTTTTTTACAGTTACTTACCACCTTCCCACTTCTCATTTAAAACAAAAACAAAAACAACCCTACTTTGTTTTCATTATAAAAGGATTATATTATAAAACTGTATATGTAACATATACATAAGTATGAGACTATGTAATATATAATATAAACATAAACTGTAATATGAAACCTTATTAAAAATTCCAAAAAGAAAAGAGAAAAAAACCACCCCCAGCTAATCCCGTATGCTTAATATAATTATTGTTAGCTTTTGGGTATATTTATTTCTGGATTTTATTCATTCTACATCTTTAGTTGTAATCATAGCACACATATAGAGTTTACTTTCTGATTTTCTTTTTGTCACTTAAGATATAATCATAAATGTTTCCATGTTATTATTTAGCATAGAAAATATTTTGGTCTCCATTTTATTCATGTAATTGAGGATGTATTTGTCTATGGAGATTATCTGTGTCCCGGCTTTAGCATTTTCTGTGTTCCTCTTAGAACATGTTTAAAATTTGGGGAGAGGCATGGTTCTGGCCATGCAGAGAGGATGTGGGGTGCGTTGCTGGCTGGGTCCCAGGGGGCCTGGCCAAGTAACATTCGCCACCGTAATGCATTTACTATGATCCGGCGTGGGCCTCAGCTAGGGGAATTTTTGTCAACTCAGAGCATAGCTACCTCTGGGAAGTAAACTCATATTATCCCATCGTATGCTACTGAAGTTAAATCAGAATGGCAATTTATTGACTGACAATGAGAAATATGGTACAAAAAAAATGCTGGTTTAGGCAGCATCAGTGTGTCTGCCTGTTGGCCATCCCTAAGCTAGACGCATTTAATGTAAAGGAATATAGCAGTAACAACAGTGACAGTTACCATTTGATGGATGCTTACTGTGGGGCAGGAGGTGGGCTAATAGTTTATATATATTTAATATATATGTAAATTCATTAGGTCATTCAGTCCCACAATAACCTCTCTAGGTAGGCACTATTTTTATTCCCATTTTACAGATAAGGAAACGGAGGCTTAGGTAAGTGATTGGTCAGAGGTCACATGGCTTTTATGCTGTGGAGCTATAGTTTCTGTCTAAATTCAAATCCCTGATCTTAAACACTATGCTGTAGTCCTACCTGTTATTCCTATAGATTGGTGACCCTCCTGTGTTGGGCTTCTCTTGTGTTCCTGCTCTCAACCCCCACCACCCACTGTTGGGCTGTGCCCTGTGCCAGTGCCTCATTGAGAACATAGCATTCATTCCCTGCTGTTGAGGACCATGTTTTTCTAGCTCTCACAGAGGAGAAGAGCTTTTGTCTTTTTCCTTATTTTTTCTTTGGGTCAAAGTATGCTTCTGTAACAGGTTTCACATTTTGTTAACTCTCTCCTAATGCTGTTCCAGGAAGAGACAATTGAGGAAGAGAACTATTAGGGCTGTGTCTTAGACTGTGCACCCTCCCTTGTCTCTTTGACCTTTTCATTCTGTGCAGCATACGGAAATGGCTTCCCTTCTTGGATGACAGACAGCCTGGGCACTAACCCAGAAGAGCTTCTGTGACAGATGGTTGGAACCGTCAACCTCTAAAACCTCTGGTTTTGTGATCTCTAAACCCTAAGTGGGAGAACTACCATTAATGTTAGTCAGGGTCTATTGGGGATAGGTTTGCAGTTTGCACTGAAATAAATCATTTCAGGATAGGATTTCCATTTGAGACAACATGTCTTTTTGTGATTGCCTTTTAGATAGTTGGAAGAGATCTACTGAGCAAAAGCAGGCATTGCATCTTCAGTTGTCATCAAGTTTGCAATCAGATTGGAAAAGTTTAACTTGAAGCTTCCTTGCCTGCAGTGAAGCAGAGAGATACATACTACTCACATAATACGAGACATGGGCTTCAACCTGACTTTCCACCTTTCCTACAAATTCCGATTACTGTTGCTTTTTACCTTGTGCCTGACGGTGGTTGGGTGGGCCACCAGTAACTACTTTGTGACTGCTATTCAAGAGATTCCTAAAGCAAAAGATTTCATGTTTAATTTCAATAAGGCCCTAGCTTTGGAGAAAGAAGAGACTCTGACTAATGAAGCACCCATGAAAAAAGCAGAACTTGACGACTGCCCTCCTGTGTCTCCATACCTCAGTAAGTGTTTCCTTTTTTCTTTTGTATAAATACTGTGCAAACTTTTGATTTAAATATATGTACAGAAAAGTATAAAACTCAGAAATGTACAGTTCAGTTAAGTTTTGCAAATGAATGTACTTGTCTAACCAGCATGAAAATTAAGAAATTGAATCTTACTAGAACCCCAGAAGTTCCCATGCTTCTTTTAGTCGCTACCCTGGCTTCAAGATTCTAACTCAATATGTAAGATTTTTCCTGTTTGAATTTTACAAATTGGAAGCATATATGATGTATTCTTTTGTGTTTGGCTTCTGTTGTTCAACATTATTTTTGTGAGATTGGCTCACATGGTTGCATGTGGTTATGTTTTTTTCATTTTCATTGATGTATAGTATTCCACCATATGAACATACCCAATTTTATTATCTAGCCACACGTCTCAAAGCATGTAGTAATAGAGTCTATTGATCCGGGAGTGACTCTGTTCCCTGTGTCTCCCATTCTCTTCCTGGGGCCAGTGGGCTAGCCTGGGCGTGTTCTCCTCATGGCACTAGCAGAGCATGAATGGAGGAATGCAGGCGTGTTCAGGATTCCGCTTGTGTCACATTTGTTACATCCCCTTGGCCAAAAGTATGGAGTCAAGGGGCACAGATTAAAGTTTTCAATATTGTCTTTAGTCTTTACTTCTTAAGTATGTTGTATGTTTTTATTCCCCTTTGAAGTCTTGCCTTTCAATTTAAATTAACAGAAAATTAATTTAACAGTCTGAGATCAGGGCGCCAGCATGGTCAGGCTCTTGGTGAGGGCCTTCCTACTGAGTATGTCCTCGCGTGGCCTTGCCTTACACACACATGGGGAGAGGGAGAGGAGAAGAGGAGAGAGAGATTCATGTCTCCTGCTGTTTTTGTAAGAGCATTAATCCCACATAGAGGCTCCACCCTCGTGACCTCATCTAAACCTAATTACTTTTCAAAGGCCCCATGTTGGGGGTTAGGGCTTCAACATTTGAATTTTGGGGGGACACAAACATTCAGTCCATGCACCCTCTTTCCTAGTTGAATCACAGTTTTGTACTGTATTCATATTGACAGGCTACTTGTCTTTATCAGTCATGAAAGAGCCAGAATGTTATTCATGATTGTGTGTTCCCTTCACAAATCACACAAGTTGAGATAAGAAAATGATTAAAATGCAAATCTCACTGTAGTATCTCCTTTGCCCAAAATCCTCAGAATATATTTTAGCAGTAAACTAATTCATAAAGACTAGATGCGGTGATGTAGTGCTGAGCGAGTGCTGGATTACAAGGGTGGCATAGAAGTGATGACTTACGATGGGCCATTAGTGACCTAAGGAGGGACAGAGCTTGGGAAGGTGTTGTGGGGAGGTCGGGGTGGTGGCAAAAGGCAGATCAATAGAGAGTAAATGGAAGCAGATACCGCAAGGTTAGGGCACATAAAAAATTATGACAATGAGAGGGTGGACCAGGGAACTAGTTTACATTAGACCTGTTGCATGAGGCTTTTTTAGGGGGCAAGAATAGACACTTGTCTCAGGTCAGGTTAATAATGGGGGTTTATGAACAGGCTACCCAGGAAACCATGTCAACAGCCACCCCATTATCTCTGGCAGCTCTGTAACCCGGCAGCAGCTCTAGCACTTGTCTTCTTATAACTGTCTTTCTTACTGCTTGTTTTTAGGGCATTACTGACTGCTGACTCTATGTCTAGCATGCAGACCCTTCAGGAAGGCTCCTGTAGGCCAGTTATTCTCTCTAGGTGGGTTAAGGCACTTACTTATCCTGGGTGCTATTGGGCAGAGAACCAAGGTGCTGTTAGACCCTTGAGCCTGGTCTAAACAGCCATGGCCAGGGTGGGGCATGGTCACATGGACCAGACATGGAGACTTGTATTAATACATAGGAAGGGGCTGTGACTGCTTTTCTCAAAATGGGATAGCACAACCTGCAGGCATCTTGAGATTTTGCAGCCTGACCAATATATGTGGAATTAAAAAAAAAAGATAAAAAGCACTTAGCTCAGTTTCCTCCTGTGGCTTCTTTGGGCTTCATCTGGTCAGGCTGCTTCCAGACTCACTGAGCAAATGTTGTGCTCCCTTGGAAATGTCTGCCACGGTGGCACAATGGAGAATTGTTACATCGTTGCGTGTACCTGGTGTGCTGGGTTAGGGAGTGGGCTGGTTTCTACTTCTTTCTAGTGCTTTACCTACAGGGAGCTAGGACAGCTCGAGTTTAGGAAGGAGTGGGAAAAGGGCCTTGATCAGGAGCTTGAATCCATGTAATATTCTTGATTTTTAAGAGATTTCACCCTCCTTCTGGAATTTGGAGAAGGAAAAGAGTGTAGAGCAAATTTGAAGGATGACTCATCCTTGCCAGAGTTACCAGGACAGTCTGCATTTCCTACTTACAGGTGGATTATACAGCCAGAGTTGATTACCCAGCCACAAGGAAATGCTCTTATGTGTCACTTTCCTTGCTTTGCAGCTAAGCTTAGTGATATGATTCTGTGGTTATAGTCCGTGACTAAATGAGCCTTCAAAGTAATAATAATAAAAGCTGACACTCACAGTGCTCACTGTGTACCTGACGGTGTTCGAAGTGCTTTTTATGCATTAGCTCATGTTAGCCTCTCAGCCCCCTAGAAGGTAGTACTGTTACTACGTGTGTCCTGTGTGTATTGTAGGAGGCCAGAGCAAGCTCAGTTTCAAACCAGATCTCACTTTGGAAGAGGTACAGGGAGAAAATCCCAAAGTGTACAGAGGCCGGTATCACCCTGAGGAATGTAGGGCTCTGCAGCGGGTCGCCATCCTCATTCCGCACCGGAACAGAGAGAAACACCTGATGTACCTTCTGGAACATCTCCATCCCTTCCTGCAGAGGCAGCAGCTGGAGTATGGCATCTACATCATCCACCAGGTGAGTGTGGGGGCAGACCAGGGCCCTCCCTCCAGGCCCTCCTCTCACTGAAGGACTCAGCCACATGACCATTTGTCTATCTTGAGTAAAAGGACCAAGCAAACTATTAATATCATCAAAGGAGAGTTCTCTTACCTCATTTATCCCTGAAAGGAGTAGAGAAAATTTGTGTCTCAGAGTGTGGAGTTATGGGACCAAGTTGTGGGAAATTTTGCTGCCCTTCAATGAACCTCTGGAGGAAGCCTGTTTTTTTTTTTTAATGAGCCCTTCCATGTTTGCCAGGGACTGCCCTAAGGTTTTCCCTCGTGATTTACTGACTCCTTATGTTTCCTTCTGCATTTGCTATACACTACATGATGAGATGTTGGAATTGTTTTCATTATTAACTGTAGCTATTTAATGGGGACCTAGACAGAGGATTTGACAGAATACTCTGTTAATTGCCATGACTATATCCATATTTCTGCCCTTAACTTTGCCACCAGTTATTATGTAAAACATGTTATGTTCAATTTTCACTTTATTGATCCACTTATTTGGCTTCCAGAAGCATGATTTAATAGGAACACTGTAGCTGTAGGCTGCTTTGGAAGAATTTAGCTCTGAGGTCAATGGACTGGGTGATTGATTGAAGGTGCCTCTATTTGGTATTAAAGTTTATTGAAAGAAAACTAAGACATCAGTTTAAACATCTATGTCTAAGCTTTTCAAAATTATCCTGGGCCATGCAAATAATTCCCCCTCAAATTCTTAAAAATTCTAAGAATGCAAGCAAAATCATTAACTACTTATTTTGCATTGATTATGACTGGTAATATTTGTTTTAGGTAGAATTTTTGACAACTCAGAGGATCAGGTCTGCAGTGTGTATTTTATAATAAACTGAGACTCTTAAAAATCAATGTGCTTATATATCTATGCCCATTTTTTAGTGCTTGAAACAAAATTTTAGATTGTTTTATAGTTATTTTTGTTTTTGACATTGTTGACCATAGGTTTGATTTATTTGATTCTGAGTTCTTACTTAGGACGGCAGCCCAGATGAATAGAAAAATATGTCTACTTTATGTTCTTTTCAGGAAAACACTGTGGTAACTCCTGAGAACTGCTTGTACTTTTGTTATGATAAACCATTTATTGAACTGGAATTTATTCTTATGGAATTTGATCCAAGAAGCCATGAAAAAAAATTAATACTGTAAATTTGTTTTCATACTATAGCTTTGATCATATTACAGGTCAGATTGTGCTCTTTCCCTACCCAGGGGCAAATCTCTCTCTGTTAGGACGCTGTGAAAATTGGCCTCTGCTGTTTGTGTCATGACGGGATTCTCTTACAGTGATTTCCAAGAAAGTTTAAGTAGCTTAGAAATATTAGTAATAACCTTCTCTGTTTATAGGTCAAGATTTCTTGATCCTTTCTGCAAGCTATTAACTAAATCTCTTGGAAGCTTAGTGTAAATTTGTAACAGGGTAAGACTGGGATCAGCTAAGAGTTGAACAGTGAAGCAGTAATACTGATTGATATGACTAGTATGTAAGAAAGGTTTTGTAGTTTTATATGGAATAAAGGTATTTGTGAAATTTTAGGTTCAAAACAAATTTTTTTAAATTGCAGTAAGAATACTTAACGTGAGATCTATCCTCTTAATAAGTTTTAAGTGTATGTTACATTATTGTTAATTATTTGAGTTATTTTTATGTTTAAAAATTTTTTAATTGTGGTAAAGTATGTATAATATGCACCATCTTAGCCATTTTTTTCACTTTTACTTATTTATTTTTACCATCTTCACCCTTTTTAAGTGTACAATTCAGTAGGGTTATGAATATTCACACTGTTGTACCTCCAATCTCCAGAACTTTTTCATCTTGCAAAATTGAAACTCTATGCTATTAAACAACTCTCCAGATTTCAAGGAAGGTTTTTAAGTTGTGGAGTATGAGTATGTGTGAAGCATAAAGAAAAAAACCACATGATCTTTTAAGGTCATTGCATCTACTCTGTCACGTCTTTACATCACAAGTATAGTCTTGTGTGTTAGCAAGAATAATACCAACTCCTGAGTCTGATCTGAAGAGGGGAACGATGTGAAATCCTATCTCAGGAGCTTTTCAAATTTTAATTTCTGTCTATAGGCTGGAAGTAAAAAGTTTAATCGAGCCAAACTCTTGAATGTGGGCTATCTGGAAGCTCTCAAGGAAGAAAATTGGGACTGCTTTATATTCCACGATGTGGACCTGGTGCCTGAGAATGACTTTAACCTTTACAAGTGTGAGGATCAGCCCAGACACCTGGTGGTCGGCAGGAACAGCACTGGGTACAGGTAACGTGGCTGTGCTGCTGGGTTGCTGAGGTCAAGAAGCTTGCCTGTGTGGAGCAAGTGCCCAGAGTGTGTTAGCAAAACAAGAAGTAAGGAAAATGGTCCGTGAGATATTGCTTCAAATTTAAAACAGGAATTAGAGAATGTAAAAGGAATACCCCATAGCAGCTTTGGCAGAGGATCACAAAGACAAAAGGGAAAGAACAGGAGAGAGAACACAGTCCAAGCATTGCAAGTGGTGGCTGGCCTCACCCTCCAGCGCCCATATGGTCGAAAAGCCACAAAAGTTTTCCACGCTGAATAGAACTCAAGTAACTTATCTGTCTATCCCTGACTTCCCCCTCTAGGAGGCAACAAGATGGTGTCCTTTAGATCAACTTTTAGGCCTCTGTGGTGACATTGCTTTCCAGACGTGGCCT
Organism: Lepilemur ruficaudatus; assembly: GCA_963574885.1. Lineage (NCBI taxonomy): Eukaryota > Metazoa > Chordata > Mammalia > Primates > Lepilemuridae > Lepilemur > Lepilemur ruficaudatus. The sequence continues at coordinate 25,499 of CAUYRT010084718.1, forward strand.
CTTTCCGGAATTCAGAGAGGCACGTCCACTGAGTAGTATGCTCTGGAGCCAGGATGCCCAGGGCAGGTAACTGTCTCTCAGAGCGACCGTGCGAAGTGCTAGGTACCATCATCTCTGTCTTCATTCCTTGCACTCTCACTCCCTAGGAGAGACAGCCTGCTTTGCAGCCTTATTTTATATCAGCTCCTATTTAAGCACAACTAGGGAAGAATAGCAACCAGGAAAATTTCTCTACAAATGAAACTCTGTATTCATGTACGAATGTGCACACTTATGTGTCACCTTGCTGAAGCCCTGCCAGTCACATGTGCTCGTATCTGCAGTGTGTACTGTGCTAGAGGCCACGAGGCCAATTTGAATAAGGCAGAGCACTGCCTTCAAAGAGCTCCCTATCGAGTGTTGGTGTGGAGAGACAGGTAGTTACAGTGGAGTTGCATTAATTTTGCATTTCTGTGAATACAACTAGAAGAACTTGATAAGGAGAGGGAGAGAGAGAGGGAGGTAAGGAGAAAGAGAGAGAACTGTAAAACTATAAAATAACACCGGAGAGTCCCCCATGCACACTCTTGAGTGTGAAATGGAAACTGAATCTCTTGATGCTTCCCTTGCTCTTGGCTTCCATGTTGCTCTTACTGTGTAGATCCCTCACATTGAACTGTTTAAGATAATTCTTGAGTAAGGTGACTTTCGCCTCAGCTACTGACTTTAAACCCAATCCCTGTGTACACTGTGGGATATAAACAAACACCTCGAACAAGCTGCAGTGGTTGAGAGCACAGTGTCTTTAAGAAATACCTTAGAGGGAAGGGTTCCAAGCTGTTCCCCAGGGAAGGTGGCACCTTCATCTTTTGGAATCAACAGGCGCTTCTCAGCAGAATCCTAAAACGTGCCAGAGAGAGAGGAGATATGCAAGCAGTTCATTGGTATTCTGCTGTCTGGGAGGAGGGCAAGAGATGAAGCTAGGCAGGGGCTAGAGATTATACAGGCTTTTTTTAGTCTGGTAAGAAGTTTGGGTTTCCTATGGAAGGGGATAGGAGCTGTTGACACATGGTTACAGCTAGGGAATGACAGGAGAAAGCTCACTGCAGTCCATCTTTAATGTATTGGTTGGAGCAAGGCAGGAGGGAAGAAGCCACAAGCCTGAATTAGGGTGAGGGGACAGTAGGGACAGAGGGGACAGAGGACAAGGAGAGAAGCACAAGATGCCCCTCTTTGGTGAGAACTTGATCTTTGGCTCTGAATCTTATTATCTAAAAGTTTTGTTTTCTGGTTTCTTTGAGTCACTTCTGCCTTGAAGAAAGCAGCATATCATGGCTGAGCACACTGTGGTTTTTTAGGAAGCATGTTGCCATCTGTTCACTTATTATATAAAATTAATAAGCTATCCCTATCTACAACACAGAACGCCTGCCTGTCCTGCAGAAACTTGCCGTAACTATAACCCTCCCATTGCCTACTTCTTTCAAACTAGGTATCAGAAAGCCTTTGTCTTGAGTAACTGAGAAGTTTTCTTAACGTGAGTCAGATAATTGAATGTGTCTGCCCTTTTGATCTGGTTACAGGAAGCTCTGAGCCAAATCCATGGCCCTCTTTTAGAAACTGAGAAGAATCTTATTTGCAGATCAGAGTTCTAATGTATTTCCTGTCTTAATTTTATGTTCTGATTTAAATTTTCCTCTGCTTCTGGTTTGTCATTTATATTATTCTATTTCATTGTATGTATCATGCAAATGGCCTCATCTTTTGTGGCCATGCAGAGGCATGTACAGGGAATGTGGCAGTTGGGTCCCTGCCTGCTACTTCTTACCTTTGCGATTCTGCCCCCCCCTCCCCCCTCCCCCCCCCGTGGTAATGGCAAGTTCAGAGGCAGGCAGCGGGGTGTCTGCCCCCTTCTGGCAACTATGTGTCACTGCACCACCGAGCTTAAATCCTCACATCCCCCTCCTCTGTCCCACCGGCCCCATGAGTGTAAGTACAAGACATTTTTTCCCTTTACACATGGAGAGAGAAGAAGTTAAAGGAACTTGCCCCAAGTGTCTCAGACGCTAACGAAGCCAAAGGTGGATCTTGTTTATCGGTGCCTGTGGATCAGTGATAAAGCTCTAGAGCAGCCTCTGGCAAATGTTACTGGCCAGAATTCCTTTGGCAACTGCCTCCTTTCGACTGTTATTGTATGACTCTACTGTTATTTTATGACTACATTTTCCCTGCCCTTGGGCCTTGCAGCCCTTTAAAAAATACAAATAAAACTGTTCTGGGCCAATTCAATATTTATGCTTTTACAGATAAGAAGGAAAACCCAAAGCAAAGATCAATAAATGCCTAGACCGTTGCCATCTAATAGGCAACTGAGACGCGGTTCCTTAACCTTTCTTTCCGACTTGTCTCCTCTGCTCCAGCTAAACTTGTCCCAGGTGTTGTTCACACAGGCTGTGCTTTTCTCCCTCCTGTGCTTGGCCTCACAGAGTTCTGGCCACCAGGAGACACCCCCCCCCCCCAACTTTTCTGCCTATCTGAATCCTTCCAGGCCCACCTTCTCCTGCTGTGGTGGCATCTTCCTCCTCAGAACCCCAATAATGCTCATTTCGCCTGTTAGCGCCTAAACTCTGTCAGGCAGGGGACATGCATTATGTGTTTAGCCAGCTGTCTTGTGCCTGGCGGAGAGTGGTTGTGACAGATCACCCCCAAATCATCAGTGCTGATTCTCTCGTGGCATTTGCTCCCTGGTGCATGGCAGGTTATGCCCAGGTAGTGGCTCTACTCACAGTGCCCTGATGAAGCTGCTGGTCTTTGGGTGATTAAGAATCCTTCCCAAACAGTTTCTGATAACCCTGGCTACGAGTCACTGCTAGTAGATGGCTTGATCAGTAACAGTTACCTTCTGAGCACTTTATTTCCTTTTGTTTGTTTTAGGTTTCAAAAATACTATTTCCCAGAATTTTAAGTTAGGGGTATATTTAAGTAAATCTATTTCTTTTATAGGTTGAACAGTATCCCCATGCTGTACTCAGAACATAGAAACAAACAGCTGAACAAATTAGCTTTTGGGACTCCACCTGTTAGATGGCAAGTGTCTACGTGTTTATTGATCTTTCCTTTTGGTTTGTCTTCTTCTTCTTTTTTTTTTTTTTTAGAAAAGCCATACACAAAGCATGGTTTGTCTTCTTATGTGGAAAACCATGAATATGTAATTGTTCCTGGAACAGTTTGAACTGAAGTTAATTGAAGTTAGAAATCCTCCAAATATTCACGTCTTTTTATTCAGTAACATCCAAATTATTAAGCTGCCTTCATTTTCATTTCTGACTTGGTACAGTGAAAGGATATCTTTATTTCTCAGACTTAGTAATTTGTCCACTGATAACAAGAGTCCTATCTCACTGGGAGGTGCTCTCAGACTGTTCTCTCCTGACCATTTTCCTGTTTTGTTTTTTTTCCCTCTTTCCCCTTTTATACTTGTTGGTATTCTCCACAGTTCCGCAGAACTTAACCCCACCCTTCTACCTCTGTACTCTTCTCACCGACTAGATTGTCTTTTGGTGGTTTCTTCTACTCCTGTGCCTTCAGGTACTACCCGCTGACATCTTATTTCCAAAGCCGTATCTGTAGCCATTCTCCTCTTGTGAGCTTGGCCTCTGTATCCTTTTTCGTACTGGCAAAGCCCCAGGGGTATCTCAAATTCAGCTCATCCGAACTGTAATTTACTATCTTCTTCTCAAAGCCTAATTATTATTCTGTACACAAAAGGTGCTATCCTCTACCTAGTTACCAGGCCAGAAACCTCAGGGGTGTTAAGGTGTGTTGGGTTCTGCAGGAAACGGACTGTGAGTTGAAGATCTACACGCAGAGAACTCGAGATTTGAATGAAGGGTGTGTGTACATAGAGTGTGTGAAGGAGCTGTCTCCTGCTTTCCACCACTGCCCCGCAAAAGTAAAAGTTAAAAAAAAAAAAAAAAAAAGCCCTCGTAACACTCATTTATGCTGAACCTGGATGCAGCCTCAGAATCCTTCTTAACCAAGTGCCGTTGGTAGCTGTTACCATTCATTAGATTGGCACATGAGATGAAATCTGTCATCCAGATCTGATGTTGTGGTTCACATTTACAGGTGTCTCTATAGACTACACACAAACATCACTGATACCAGCTGGGTGGCACCTTGCTTAGTGAGCAAAGGGGAGGATTTGTGTAGACAGAGGAGAGAAGGCAAGACAGGGAAGGCCAGGAGTGTTGGCAGGCGGGTGTCAAGCAGGAGCGAATGGATTGGAAGTGTTCCTAGAATGCCAGCCTTGAAATCAGAGTCCTCTGAAATGCCTATGGAGAACAAAAGGTCTTGGTACTGATGTTCTTACTTTTCTTTCCCCTCTTTTGCTCCAGGTTACGTTACAATGGATATTTTGGGGGCGTTACTGCCCTAAGCAGAGAGCAATTTTTCAAGGTGAATGGATTCTCTAACAACTACTGGGGATGGGGAGGCGAAGACGATGACCTCAGACTCAGGTGAACAACAGAGAAAGGTCCCCTTCACGGGGCTCTGCTATCAGTGGTGGCTCTAGAAACCTGCGTTTATGTATAATTCCTATGGGTGCTGGTCCAGGAGGTCACTAGGCTGCAGATTAGGGCTTAAAGGGGGTGGAGGGAGGACAGGATGGCCCAAATCATTCTTTGCCAGTGGCAGCTTATTCCTGGCTCGTGGGAGTTTGGGTGTGGTGAGGGCTTCTGTGGACCTGTCAGTGGGAATTACTTACTGAGACAAGGTCTCCTCAGGGAATGAGACGTCTCAAACTGCAGGGTGTCTGCAAAAATCCAGTTTGCAGGAGGACCTGTTATGAGCCTCACACTTTCTCTCAGACCCCACAGGATCCTGGCACACTTCCCAGTGTCCAGAGCAGGGAGTGCCAACAGCCTCTGAGGAGCTGCACATCCTCAAGTAGGCAAAGGTGTCCTCTCCTCCGTGTGCGTTAGCCAGCCGTGCACACTGGGGGAGCCGCTGGCGGCCTGACTACCAGGCCTGACTCTGGGCTGTTGGCATTGCCATCAATTCTCTAGGACTACATTCTCTATGGTGGGCTCAGAGGGGCAAGTCTGGCCTTCTCTCTCAGAGTCTTCCTCTGAACTTGGGTTTTGTGGCCAGGTAGTTATAGGTATCCCTATTTTCTAGAAATAAGTAGTTATTCAAGAGCTCGGGGCTGGTATCTTCAGAATTGTAATCACGAGGTCTTTCTGGCTATCAGAGCTCCCGCCTTCCTTCCTGCTGTTGCTTCTTGGAAAGGAAATTTCTAAGCCAGAGTTCTGAATTAATAGATGTGTGACTGTCAGAAATTTTCCATTGCTTCAGCAGGAGGAACTGCGGGGCTCTGTGCTGATCTCATTCCTGTGTTAGGCAGAGAGCCTCTGGCATGTTTCTCGCAGGAGGGGATGGATTCCCCTGCCCAAGGGCTCTGCAGAAATGGCCATAGTGATGGGGAACAGCCCAGCTGTCAGCAGCCTGTGGCCATGCTCACGAACTGGATGGAGGGTGCCTGCTGGATTTCAGGCAAGAGTGGCAAAGGCCAGCAGTAAACAATCCCTATCCTCTGCCTCAAGTCCACTTCACTGCCCAGCTGGGGTGAACAGTAGAATTTTGCACTGATCCCATATCTTCACTTTTTTCCTGCTACCCCTCACCTTCAACATAGGGGGCGCCCCAAGTTTTGCTTTCATTTGATAGGATCATCATGGCTTCCAGAATGGTTCTTGACCAATGCTATGAATCAGCCAAAATGATTTGAATGTAAAAGTTGGTTGAGATTCATTTGCTAAATACTTATTTATTCACCTGTGCAAAAAGACCCCACCCTTCTTTGCTTATATAATACATTGCAGTTTGCAAAGCATGTTCCATGCAGATTCTGTCATTTCAAATCAACTCCGTATCCCCACTGCCCTCTTACAGATGAGGGAACTGAGACCTGAAATAGTGAACTGACTCCCTGAGGCTGTAGGTGATAGAGTCCAGATTCGAACCTAGGTTTGTGGCTTTAAAGTTTGTGACCTTAAACGATCATTCCTTTCTTTGTTAGGAGAAAGCAACTCTAAGTAAATTTGGGATCCTAAGAGACTTGTTTCTCCTACTTTTCAGGATATTTTAAAATTAGTACTTTATCAGCTTTTTTTTTTTTTTTTGAAAAAGACTAACTATAAACTGACCCATCTCCTTTGTACCCCAGTAGTAAATGTTAAATGTGATTTTTATGGGCTTATTGCCTGAGGTCCCACCATAATAGGAAATCTGAAATTTTAGGAGTTTTTCCTCTTTTTTTAATACCCAAATAATCAAGCTATTTGTGACACTGTGTGTGTGTGTGTAAACTTTTGTGAGTGATTCTTTTTAAGTGCCCAGTGGTAGATAGGTGGGATGCATTTTTTTTTAAATTTCTTCTATTATTTTTCTAGGGTTGAGCTCCTTAGAATGAAAATATCCCGGCCACTGCCTGAAGTGGGTAAATATACGATGATCTTCCATACCAGGGACAGAGGCAATGAAGTGAATATAGAACGGTGAGTCCGGGATGCACATGCCTGGCAAGCTACCTACGCGGTCTCTTCTGGTGGTCAGAAAGGACTATGCTGACTTTGATCAGATAAGCCAGTTAATTTTGTTAAAAGATTTTTGTTAAGGAAATTTTCAAACAGTCACAAAAGTAGAGAGATCGGTACATTGAATCCCACATCAACAGTTATCAACTCATAGCCTCTCTTCTTTTCCTCACTTTTTTCTTCTCCCCCACTGGATTATTTAGGAACAAATCATGGATGTCAACAGATATAGCATTTCAGGTGGAAATACTTCAGTATGTATTCTTAAAATATAAGAGGTTTTTAAAAAAATAATCGCAATACCGTTATACTTATTAATAAAATAAAATTGACAGCACCTCCTTAATATCATTGGATGTCTAGTCAGTATTCAGATTTCCTTGATTATCTCATGAATACTTTTTTTTAACAGTTGGTTTGTTCAGATCAGTATCTAGACAAGGTCCACGTTGCATTTGGATGAGCTCTTTTAATCTGTAGGTCCCTCCTCTCCTTCTTTTTTTTTCCTCCTGGCAGTTTATTTGTTGAACAAACCAGGCCGTTTGTCCAATAGAATTTCTTACATTATGGATTTTGCCAATTGCATCCTGGTGGTATAACTTAATGTACTCCTCTGACCTCTGTATTATAAACCGGGAATTAGATTGCTCTTGATTTCTGGAGACTCAAACAGATTCCAGATACTGTGTTCGGGCGAGAACACGTCTCACAACAGGAGGATGCAATGTCTGGTTGTGTCTTTTTCATGATGTCAGGCTTGATCTGTGAGTCTAGGTTTTTAGCCTAATCCACTCATTGGGAGATTCCCCGTCAGTTTTCACCTAATAATTTTGGTAGCCATGGATGCTTGATTTCTAAATTTATTATTGAATTTGGGGTTGCAAAATTATAATATTCTAATTCTGTCATTCCTTCTGCATTTGTTAGATTTTTCTAAAAAGAAGGACTTGCCCTCTTCATTTATTTGAGGACTCTGGGTATACAGTTTTTGTAGGAAAGGCAGAATAATGGGAAAGAATCAAGCATCAATTAATAGTTTTTCAGACTAATGAGTTGGTATTCCCTAGCATCCTTCAGGATGTAGTTAGTATACTTTTTGATACTCAAATTGTCTCTTTTTTGGCTGAATCCTCTTAATATAACCACAGTAGACTTTGAGAGCTTCCTTCCCTGTGCTCTGGTGTGACGAGATGTTCTAAGCTCATCTTATACTTTTCCTGCTCCAGGAATTGTCCCTTTCACCAAGGGACCCTGAGAGATAAGCCAACTTTTATGGGGATCTGATTGAAGAATCTATATTTCCTTGTTCTGGTGTTTTTGCTAAATTTTAAAACAGCATTAAGGGGCTTTAGTCCTTTTGTTAGCATCTACATTTTTAAACACCATTAAAGGGCTTTTAGCTCAATATTAAAGGGCTCTGTTAGAGTTAATATTTTAAAACAATATTAAAAAGCTTTTAGTACTTTTGTTAGAGTATACCACTCTCACAAAACAGCTATTTCTGTTTTGTATGTCTTTCTAGTCTGTGCCCATGAGCATGTATTTTTCTCCCTATATTTAAAAAATTAATTATTGAATAGGTAGAAAAGAATACTTCTAAATTGAATGAAAAGTGTGAAGATTCTTGATACCATGAACACTGCTGGCTTCCCCCACCCAAAGCGGTGGGCCCCATTGCCTGTCTGGTCTCCCTAACCCCATGTTCTCCCTCTTGTCATCTTCCCCTTCATTCCCCTACCTAGGCAACACTTTACTGAACAACTATTTGTGCTAATGATAAGTATTTCTGCTGTTTCTTGGTTTTCTTATCTTCCCATATGCTTGTACCCCTGAACAAGAGATTGAGATTGTTTAGTTCTGTGTATTTTTCAACTTTATGTAAATGAAATCACACTGTATTTCTTCTTCTTTGACTTTATTTAGTTTGCCATTATCCTTCTGATCTCTATCGATACTGTTATGTGTAACCAAAATTTATTGTTTTTCACTGTGAAGCAAGTAGAGATCTGTTCAGTTCACTGCCCACTCGTCTTCCCAGATTCCACACTCTTCTTGAAACTTGCCCAGGGCGGTCACTCTGCCTGGAGTGTCCTTTCCTTCACCTTCTTCCTCTGGTGAATTTCTCCTATTTTAATCCTCAGTGAAATGTGCCTTTTCCTGTGGCCCCTCGCCAGACTCCCTCACGGAGTTGGGTGTCCCGTATTCATCCTCATCTACGTACATTCTAACTTTTTTGGGAGACTCTTATGAAAGCTTTGTACCTTCCCTGCCTATAGACAAAATTTTCCCAGCAGCATTCGAGGATTCAGAGACCTCCTGAAGCTCATCCAAGGATCTGTGGATGACACAGTGTTTCTTGCACATCCTTCTGTCCTGTAGACGTCAGCTCACCGAGGGCAATGACTCTGGTCATCTTTGGTTCCCAGGGTCCCCCATAGGGTCTGGTACATGAATACGTGGTATCATTGGTATCTGTTACCTTTGATGGGGAAACACACTTTTTTGCAATAGGAAATCCAACTGGTACAATATTCATAAAATAATTATGCCACATTTTGGGGCAAGGAAAAAAGCGATGGAAACATAGGTTAAATTCTTATCATTCACCTTTTTTCTTTTTATCTTTAGGATGAAGCTCTTACACCAGGTAGCACGAGTATGGAGAAGAGATGGGTTGAGTAGTTGTACTTATAAATTACTGTCTGTGGAACACAATCCTTTATATATCAACATCACAGTGGACTTCTGGTCTGGCGCATGACCTGGAATCTTTTGGTGACATTTGGAAGAACGGATTATGTGATTGCAATAATTTTGGCCTACAGACTTCTCCTAGTAGCACACCTTCAGAACCTGTTACAACTAATTATTGGGTTGAATTTTTCCTTTTTATATTCTTAGCAGATACGGAATGTAAAACAATTGTAGCAAGACAGCTTTCTTAGTTGTTTTTATCATGAGGGTTACATATTGTGAAATGGACACTTAAGGGACTAAATATAAAAGGACGACTCAAAGGATATAATGAAGGCTACTTGAGAACTCTGGTTGAAGGAGATTTATTTACATTTGAAGTGATATATTCTGGGGCAAAAGGCCACAGGAAATAAGATTACTGAATGTCTCGGAGAACCAGAACTGTTCTCGTTTGAGGAAGAAAGGTACGAAGATGTGTTTCTGTTACTCATTTATCCCGCATGGTCTTCTGTGAAGTGGTGGGGCCCAGGTGAGAAGAGGAAGGCCACAGAAGTGGGCAGAAAAGGTGACGAATCAAGATGCGGTGGCCGTGGGAATGAGGAGGTGGCAGGAGGCAGAGTGTCGAGGCCGCAGCCGCTGTGATGGTTGCTACCGTTGCTGCTCTGCAGTTAATATGCCTTCCAGCAGGAGCCCAGCAGAGAACACGTTATCTACTAGTTTTTAAGAATTTTTGTAAAATGATTTTGTACCTGTAGGGTATGAATTAGCAGTTTACAAATTAATACCTCTATAAAATACCTCTGTAGTAAAATATGAAAAAGCTTTGAGTGTACTCGGTCTTGTTTTTTTACTGTTATTTGAGGCTTACACATGTATTCACTTCAGTATCTATAATTCGAAACAACTTAAAAACAGAACAAATGAAACAAAACCCTCCACTTTCTCTCTCTTTCATCCTTGCATCCCCCTCCCCTGTTCTTGTGTACAACCTGCTTGTGCATCTGGCCCCGGGCTTGGGGAAGGCACCTCTGCGTCTCAGTCCCTGGGCCCCTCCACGTTTCTGTCCTCGTCATCCCCTTGTGCCTCCTTCTTTCCAATGGTGGGAACATGGGCTGGTCTCGGGGCACATCTGGTTGGTTGTGGGATGAGAAGGGGAAGAGCTTGTCCTTTAGGGGCTCAGGCTTGGGAAGCCTTGGATTTGGAAGGGTGGTGGGGCCGTGACACTGACTGGGCAGTGGCAGTGATTTGGGAGAGAAGCCACCAGGACTGCTGAGCTTCCTCGGGAGGGGTAGGGAGCAGGGGAGAGAATCAAAGGAAGGTAATAGGAGACAGATACTGGATGGGAACAGCGATAAGACAACTTTGCTTAGGCGAATGGACATACAAATAACACAACATAAATAAATACCTAACCGTTCTTAGGTAAGTATTATGCTTATATGCAAGGCCCAGGGGCTCTCAAGCCATCATTACTATACAACGACACCTTAACCGTTAAACTTTGACATGAATGAGTGCCAGCCAGTATGTATAAATAATATCTAATCCTTCCCAAGCAGAGAGGGAATAGGAGGGTTTGGAGCTCCCACGAAAAACAGGAGTCACCACCCAAGTAGGGAAGGAGAATTTGAAAGGACAATACATTTTATAGACATAACACGTTTACCTAGGGCTGGTCTGGTTTACCTTTAACTCAGCATAGGGAAGAAAAGTAAAAGTGGTTTTTTTTTTTTTTTTTTGGACAAAGTCTCACTCTGTCGCCCGGGCTAGAGTGCCGTGGCGTCAGCCTAGCTCACAGCAACCTCAAACTCCTGGGCTCAAGCGATTCTTCTGCCTCAGCCTCCCAAGTAGCTGGGACTACAGGCATGCGCCACCATGCCCAGCTAATTTTTTCTATATATTTTTAGTTGGCCAATTAATTTCTTTCTATTTATAGTAGAGATGGGGCCTCCCTCTTGCTCAGGCTGGTTTCAAACTCCTGACCTTGAGTGATCCACCCGCCTCAGCCTTTCAGATTGCTAGGATTACAGGCGTGAGCCACTGCACCCGGCCTTTTTCTTTATTTAGCAAAGGAATACTCAGGGTTTTCATATTTTTTGCCCAAACTTTATAAAGGCATTTGATTCTTGCGAGATTTGCTAATGGTCTGTAGTGTATTGAGGGAGCCTTCCTCTTGCTCTCCCCTCTCCTCTGCAGAACCTTTCCCTGGTGTTCTGTCCCAATTTTCTTAATTATGAATGTACTAACAGTAATTTGGGGGCTGCAGGTCCCTCCCTGGTCGTGGTTGGGGAGGGCAATGGAATAGAATGGTGTCTTCAAGGAATTTGAGGGTCCATATTTGGAAACTCAATTTCTTTCTCAATGGAAATGGAATACAGCTAATACCAGGTGGAAACTCTCTGTGTTTCTTTCAGCTATTAATAAGCATCTGCATTGTTTAAAATGTTGGAAACCACTGAACTATGCCTCTTACTTTTCTTCAAATAATTCTTTCAACCAAGATAATGTACAAGTCACTTACATGATTTGTTGTGACATTTCTTGAGGGGAAAAGTAATTTTTGAAGGCCTTTATGCCACCATTGTGGCTCTTTCCCTGCCCCGGGAGTCAAAGGATGGGGACTGGCCGGGGGTGCCGGGCATGAGGCTGCTTCCTGCCCTGTACCGTCCCTCTGCTCTGGCCTCCCACCTGGGCAGGGAGGTTCCACTTCAGAGGAACTGATCTCCCCCAGTTCCTGCCTTGTGCGTATTTTTATAGTCAATTACCAGAAAGAGGCCAAGCATTTCGAATGTTGTAGAGACGGGTTGGCCTGCTATGATTGTTAGGGATTATATGAGTGCAGACTATTTGGAAATCACAACTGCAGAGTGTGCTACTTTCAGGTTTTTATTGTTTTTTTCTCACCTACACTAGCATTCATTTTTTTAGCGCTTTATGGTTTATGATGTTTTTACACACACTTTATTGATGCTGCGGACTCGAGAGAAAGGCAGATGAGGAAGTGGGGGTCCAGAACAGGCGGGTGACTTGCCAGAAATCCACAGGTAGTGAATGGCGGAGTCAGGGCCAAACTCTGACTTCAAGATCATGACACCCTATTGCCTTCAACTGGGCTGCTCTCATTCTTTGAGGTAGATTTCCCAAATCTCTATCCTTGTCCTAACTCCTACAGCGGTTTAGTATGTTCTGGACCTGAAAAAGTACATTTCTGTTCTTACCTGGTCTCTTTGAACTTTTCTCCAGACTCCTTTCCTAGTGTTTCTGCCCTTACCTTCCTCACTTCCACTCAAGCCCCAGCTGGATAGACTTCCTGGGAGTCCCAAAATGCTCTGTGAATGGGTTCGAGAGAGATGAAAGACATTTTCTGACAGACTTGAAACTTCCACAAGTCCTGTACACATATACAGTCCCTCTCAAAAGCCATTAAAATGTCCCACAAGGGGAAGCATATTCAGGTACATTTCATAAGTTCTTTTTTGCCAGTCATATTCCAGAACTTTTTAAAAAAAAGTCTGTTCCTTAGTACCTTAGACATTTTAAGGGATTGCCACCTTCATGGAGTTTAGTGTGGGGATGGCCAGCCATCTTGTGCCTGCTGAGAGGGCCTGAGGGGAGTGGTTGGGAGGCCCCACCCCAGGGAGCACCTGTGCAGGTAAAGGCTCCATGTTCCATTGGCAATTGTTGAGAATTCAAACAAATATCAAATCTTGTGTGCATATGTGGGGTGTGTGTGTGTGTGTGTGTGTGTGTGTGTGTGATTTGGGGGCTTAGAGCAGGGGTTGGTGAAGGGTGGGGTGTAATATTAACTGAATGCCTGCTCGGTATCAGTTTCCCTGTGGTTTTTAATTTTAACTTTCTAATAGCCATGTAAATGTGTGTGTGTGTGTGTGTGTGTGTGTGTGTGTGTGTGTGTGTGTGTGTGTGTAGTGCAAAGAGAAAACAGATCTAATATAAATAACTTCCCAAAACTGGTAAGAAGAGGAGATAAGTTTTGAATTCAGGTCTCTCTTGGCTCTAATATTGTGCTTTCCTCACAGAAAATAACAGTGTCAGATTATGAGATGTCCCTGTGAGGGCAGCGAGGGCAGAGATCTCGTTTTATAGTTAAGATTCTAGAAAAAATACAAGGAACTTGAGATGTATTCATTAAAATGCCTTATCTTGATCACCCTAGCACATTCTTCCACTATTGGGTAGGAGTTTTACTGGGAAGCTATTACTCATAGCTATTGTTTGATGGCTGGTAAATTTGGATCAGGATATTTGATCATTAGCTTATTGCAATAAATTGAAGCAACATGACATTAGTGGTTGTGTTCTCAGGGATTATGGGCCAAGCAGAGTTCTTCAGACCAGATTTATGGAATAACTTCCTGTTCCATGTCTTTTCTAGGCTGATGCACACTTTATGTGTCTTAAGAATCCTTCTAGTACACGGTGAGGACAGAGCCGTCTTTCTGCCGTGGGCTCTGAGAAGTTACGTGACTTGTCATAGAGCTGGGATTTGGAGCCAAGTATTTGACTCCAGAGTTCAAGTTCTTAACCACTTTGTGGTATTAGAGAAATAAATAAGCCAACACATAGAGGAAATAAGGATGGGCAGAGTTATTTGGGGAGTGCCAATGCCCTCAGCCAAAAAACCCCAGGAGCACATCTGCAGATAAATAAATTGGGTTAGATGTTGGTTAAAGGATACAGATTTCAGTTAAACAGGAGGAATAAGTTCAAGAGACTTGTGAACAAAAATTGGGATTATGACTTGCTGCAGTGAGCAAAAGCACAGCACCGGGGTGGGGGGACCATGCAGTGACTCAGTAGACAGGTTAGACTATTCCAGCATTTGGGTTTTGGTCGGGTCATTTGGGGAGAGTCTGAGGAGGGGTTTGCTCTATATTGGATACCGTCAGAAAGCAGGGGTGAGTCCATGATTGTGGATCTCAATAAGCTTTATTTACAGGGAGGAGACTAGCCCGAGAACAAACCTGTAATTGGTAAGACTTAGCGTCACTCATTTAGCCAAGAAAGCAGGTGTTTGTATTTTGTGGGTGGTGCAGTGACCATCTTTGTGCTTAGACAAAGTTTTACAGTGGCCTTGGTTCGTCTCATTTTATCATGGTCTCAGAGTGGCCTCATCTGTGTGAGATTGTTTATGTCAAACAGGAAGATAGCTGAGCGCCCTCGTGAGTGCCGGGCAAAGTTCTGAATGTCAGTTCTGCTCTTCTTTTTCAGGAGGAATTCAGGGAAGAGATCACATGACAGTAGGGCATGACAGCACCATTTCTCTGTAATTCCAGGATTTGGCTGTTTGTTTCCTAAAGATGTGGGGTTGGGGCTGTGGGCTGGGGAAGTGTTGGTTGGAGAAGGGGTTGGCACCTCTGCATTTCTCAGCAAGGCTGCCTTGCTCCAGGCTGTTTTGGACCTCCTCATTGGATGTGGCCACTTGCTCCTTATAATGCACAAAAGCAAACTCAATATCCTACAACTAGTTTCGTCTGGGTTTCTTCTTTGATTTAGTCTCACTTATAGGAGGTGAGAAGTATCTGAGTGAAGTGAATCTGGGAAGAGAAACTAGAGGAAATACTCGATACAGAAGGAGAAAGGAAATTGTTCCGTCAATAGAAATGAGAAACCAGCTGTTTCTAATTCCTCTGCGTAGGCAGCACAGCTTGTCAATCAGATGGGTTGGGGTAGGGGTGCAAGGTGGAGAGGAGATTAGATTTTCAAGTTCACATGACTATTACGCTTTGTTTTCTTTATGAGTAGCCAGAAAGTATCTGATCTGCTGCTTAAAATAGAAGCAGTTCCTATGTCTTCTAGCTGATGTAGGAAAAAAAAAGTGAAGGCTGACCAACAGCAGCAGGGGGCTCTCTACTGTTAAATGTAAGTCTCCCACGAGGGTCAGGAGCAGCAGGAAATGACCAACCAAGAGAGTGAGATGACCTGCCTGATGTCGCAATCAAGTGAAACTTAAGATAGCCTGACACATTTTTGGTGTTAGGTAGTAATTGTTCTTTGCTCACCTGATAAGCAGCTTAACTGTTGGAGAAGAGGAAAGTTTCACAAGATGGTTTTGTCTGGGCCTGTTTTGAGCCCAGCAACCTGCCAGCTCCCCAGAGCCAAGCTGCCCAGCTCTCCTTCTTCACCTTCCTGGCCTGGCAGAGCTGGGCCTGGGCCCTCCTGAGCAGCGGCTTGGGGCCCAGGACTTGCAGTGAGCCCCACTTGCAAGCCTAGGAGGCAGAGGGGGAAGGCTGGGCCTCCAGGGAAGGTGGAAGGGGATGGAGGCAGGAATGGGGCAGGATAGAAACTGCCCTGAGTTTGAATGAAGACCCCTGTGGGGGTATCTGCGGGAGTCCAGAATGGCTGGACTCTGCAGGGAGATCCTCAGGCCTGGTTCTGTCTCAGCTGAAAAGTGTGACCTCCTCAAGTGTTGGGGGCCTGGGCACAGGATCTTATTTGGTTTTGGGGGAGCAGAGCCTGTCCCCATCTGTAGCGGAATTTGCACCTTCTATGAAGGAAGAGGCAGTGGCTACTGAAGGCCCTTTCTTTTCTAATTACTTCTCGGTAAGGAAGTTGGGGGGGATAAGATTTATGGAGCAGCAGGTGGGCCACCTTGCCTCTCAATAGCCCTTTCCAGCTCGCACAGCTGTGCTGGATTCTGCCAACTGGAGACCAATTGCAGCCAGCAAGGAAACATCCATAGAGATTAACAGAGTGGGGACTAGTTGTCCCTCTCCCCTTAGTATGAATTAATTTTCAAAAAGAATATCCCTTGACCTAGCTGAGATCCAATCATAAGGAGAAGAGAGTTTTGTATGGAGAGAGAATTTTGGAGCCTGAGGCCCTGGCAGGGAAGGCAGGAGTGGGTTTGGGGAGCTTGTGAGGGCGCAGGAAAGCCCAGGGACTGGCGGAAGCAAAAGGCACTGCCCGGAGTGGCCCAGAGAGCGTGGGGAGGGAGAGCAGCGGTTTCAATGCTTTGCCGGTGTGGGCTCCTTCCTCTCATCTTCCAAGAGATCACAGAGGAAAACTTCTCAGCCAAGCGCAGGTGTCATCTCTCTTGATACTCCAAGACACCTTTGTCCCGGAGAGACAAGGTGAGGCAGGGAAGGGGTGAGCTGGTTTGGCCCTGTCAGGGTGTGGACCTTTGGCCCCTATCCCAGGAGTCAGGGATGCGACTCCTGCCCCAGCTTTACCACCCGGTACACTGAGACTTGTGCCCTCCACTCCTGCCTTACGCCGGCTCAGCTCGATTCACAGGAACCTGGGGTGGGGACAGGGTGGGAGTGTTCCCTGAGACTGAATTTGCTGGGAGTAGGCACACTTTCTTCATAAGGGACACCATTCGGCAGTTGGAGTCAGATGTTTCCATCACTTCCAAGTGCAGGAGGAAAAGGATTTCAAGAGCATGAGAGCTCTTGAGCTCCATCACCACTTCTTGGGTAGGTGAGCAGGAGAAAAAAGTAAAAGTAAACAACCTGGGAGTTCCGACTGTTTAACTGTGCTGCAGGGTTAGCCGGTATCCAGCCGGAAACCACACCCTGTGTGTGCTGTTTCCATCTCCTCCACCTTCCTTCTCATGAATTAGGCTCTTCTGTTGGAAATCCATTTTGTTAGACTCAGATATGACTAATTATGACACTGGTAAAATGAAAGAAACTGAATAGATATTAAAGCCCTCTTTATTTATAAGACTAACAAACAAATATTGAGTTATAAGAACTTCCTTCAGGGCCACAAATGGAAAAATAGTGTAGAAGAGAAATATTTTGACAGTAAACAAAAATCCCCATAAATCACCCCATTCTATTGGCTGGCCTGCTTCTTGTCTGTTTGAAAGGTGTTTCAAGTTGAGACCATTCAGGGCAAAGATTGAGCTAATAGACAGCAAGCCCCTTCTTTGTCCTTAGAAGTCTCCGCACTTTTAATTAATGGAGAATTGAGGCTACTAAGCAGGAAACTTGAAGCATTGTTAACTCAAGATCGAGGATTGTTCTGGAGAACAAAAGGATTTGAAGGCGGCATCAGGAGAATCACCCAAGTCTCTGTAGGTGGGAGCCCCGTAGAATGCAAAAGATGTATTTCAGCAACCTTTTCCTTACTTGCCCCCTCCCACCCACTGCAACAATACTGAGATAACGGGAATCCTTGGAAGGTTTCTTTTAGGAAACAGTGATAAATACAAGGAGATGTGCTATCAAAATACAGTCCTAGCTTATTGTGATAACACAGGTTTCTTTGAAATCTTCATACTCTCAAATTCAAAATAAGCAGAGATAGGAGAAGTTAATATCTACTTTCCAAATTCTTTCCTTCAGTCTATAAAAATGTTGCAGAACCCTAGACCAGGATGAAAAGTACTGGTCGTGAGAACTAGTACTTTTTCGGAGCCCGAAAGGCTAAAGAAGCTCCACGCTGCCTGCCTTGGCAATTTGAGTAAGACACACGCGTGTTACTGGGGAGCACGGATGCGGGATATTAGGAGACAGCCGGTTCCAGCACCAAATCCAGAGCCACTAGAGGAAGGAGGTATGGCGGCAACACTTAATATTCAATCCTGCTCCAGAAGAACATGGTACCCAGGAGAACCCAAAACTAGAATAAAAAAAACATAAGAAATTGTTTTAGAAACATCTCATACTTGGAAAAAAATGATGTTAGGTTCATACAGACTTAGCTGACACTAGATTTTTAAGAGTAATCTGCCTTATATTGACTGTAATTGGCTTATTGTTTTAAAAGGAATTAATAAACATTTAAAATTTTGTTGTGTTAACTTCTAATGGGGTAAATATCAATAGACACAGGCCATATCGACAAAAGCTTTTTGGGGTCCTCAATAATGTGTGAGAGTGACTGGGCTACTGACATCAAAAGTTTGGGACTGCTTCCCCAATGCGACGGTTTGCAACCCTGATAGCAAATTAGAATCATCTGGAGGAAAAAGAGGCCTGGGCCCTACGCCAAGATCAACGGAATCAGAGTCTCAGATGTTGGGATCCATCTATGTTTTCTAAAGCTTCTCCAAGAGGTTTTAATGTGTAGACAGGGCTGACAACCACTGTTCTAACCTCTTGCTGCATGTGCACCAGATGAAGTGGGCATCTGGAATTGATGGGGCTGGCAGAGGCAGCTCTTTGGAAGGTGCCAGGCAGATTAGCATCAGGCGGGAGCCAGGTAGACAGGTGACAGTCTTTGCTATCTAGTTGTAATGAATTAATGAGAGCTGGAGGAGCAAGCTGGCATTCAGTAAGAAGTCCAGGAAACGGAAAGAGGCTCTTCAGCCCCCTAAAGGCGAGTGCGTCCCAGTCAAACAGAAGTAGCATCTGGTTAGGAGGGCACATGCTTCCCCTCATATAGGAAGTTAACTTCCTGCCTCTCAGGGGAATCCACTGTCCTCGCTCTGGTGCCAGGAGTTTCCTGACTAGTACTCAGGTCTGAAGTTTCCTTTCTAGGCCTTTTAGTGTGGTTGAGGTAACCAGTGGCAATCTCAAGATCTTTTCTTATCAACCCTTCAGAAACAAAATATGTGTTGGGAAATACTCACAGTCCAGCAGAGAATGGCAAACCCAAACCAGGCAACCCCCCAGGCATGTCGGTTCATCGGTCCAGAGATCAGTTCATAGCAGCCCTGGAGGAGGGGGCGATTCCACATTGGTGTGAGAAGAACCAGAAAAGTAATGTAAGACATCAACAGGAAAGCAGGTTCTTATTTGAATCAATGCCACTGCAAAGTCCAGTTTCACATAACCAGGCTATAGCCACATCTCTGGGGACTGCCAGCTACTAATTGCCTGTTAGTAGCTGAGGGAATGTAAATAATACAACTACAGAACAACTATTCTATAACACATCTATTTGTGTCTGTATCACTCAATCACATTACAAAGTGCTGCTATTTTAGCACAACATTCTTTTCATATTGAATATGTGGACACTATATTCTCAATAAAATTAGAATTTTTCCCTCCTAAAAGGTTTTATTGGTGATTTATTTGAAAGCCAGAGTTATCTTTTGATTTGTTTGTTTTTAAATAAAATTGCTTCTAGTCTACAAAAGCCAGAGGCCCTCTGTTGCCCTACATCATACTCCTTGAGTTCTCATTTGACACACTTTAACACATCTTTATTGGATTCTACTGAGACTTTGAAGGGTTATGGTGTGTATGCAGAAACTGATTAATTTTTATTTGCCAAATCATTCGTTCATGCAGACCATAATCCAGGAGGGCTTTATACATGGCACACTCTGTCCTAGTTGCTATGCAAAGTCCTGGAGAAGCAACATGTGTAAAGCTAGAGTACCATCCCAGTGACCTCTACTAAAGTGCTGGGAATCACAGGGAATGCACAGAAAGTGCAATAACCAGGGCTGGTTCCACAGACCATGAGGTCTGGAGGCAAATGTCCTAGAAAGGCTGACCTTGAAGGCTCCCCCCAGTGGCTACAGGTGGCTGCTTGAGGGTCTGCCCTTTTTGACCCTGCCCCACTCCCTTGTTAACACTTACATGCCCTGCCTTTGCTATACCTCGGTTTCTCCCTCATTTACATGACAGGCGATCCATTCACCTAGATGCTCACCTGAAAAATCTTGGAATTATACTTAATCAACTGTTTTTCTTTTATCCAACATCCAACACTTAAGCAAATCAAATCCTTTTGAGTCTACTTTAAAAATACATTCCAAATCCAAACAATTCTTATCACATCTTGGTGCCATGTTGGTCCACCAGGCCTCACTCCAAGGTTACTCTGATAGCCTCCCACTGGCCTCCCTGAGGCCTGAGTCCACTCTTGGCACCCTACTGGTCTTCATACGGTGCCAGAGCCATCCTTATAAAACATAGATCAATTCCCACCCCTGCTCAAAACCCTCCAATGGCTTCTCACCACCCTTGAAATGAAATTGTAAGTCCTTACCACGGCCTGGGAGGCACTATATGGTATGGCCCCACCTCTCTCTCTGATCCCATCTTACACTACCAGAGATGGTTTTGCTGTAAAGCTAATGAGCTTAAACTTCAGGGCCCCTTACTTGCAAGACCATTGCAAGGCCCTATACCTAATTTTGTATGTATACGTTTAATTGCTTTTCCTAAGGAGGACCCCTCCCTACAAATTTCACAGGCTTCAGTCTTCACCCAAAAATCTAGCTCCCTCCCTGCCTTCTACTCATCCTTCACCCATTCTGGCTTTGTTATACTGACTTCCTAGATGTTCCTCCAAAATGCTAAGACTGCTCGCACTTCAGGGCCTTTGCACTCCACTGCTCCCTTTGTTTAAAACCCTCTTCTTCAATTTTCCAGTTGCCTCATTTCCTCACTTAATTCAGACCTCTGCAAACATCTCAGCAAAGCCTTTCCTGGCAACTACAGAGAAAACACTCTTTCCCCCCATCCTATTCTAAATACTCACTCTGATTTATTTCTGCTCGTGGCATTTATCACTACCTGGAATTTTAACATGTTTTTGTTTGGTAACAACTGTATTATCTGTCTCCCATACTAGAATGCAAGCTCCACAATGGCAGGGACTTCATCTTGTTCATTGCTGAATCCCTAGAACCTAGAACAAGTGCCTGGCACATAGTAGACACACATCAAGAATTTACAGAGTGAGTGGAATGTAACATTAAGTACTGATTATAACAGTGTCATTTGCAACATGCTTGATGGTTCACAAAACAATTCCATATTATTTACTCACTTGATCCTCTCAACAATTCTGGGAAGTGGCCTTTCATCTAATCATATACATAAGAGCCCACTTGTGCCAGGTGCCAGGCACTGGGCTAGGCATTTAGCTGTGACAAACAGAAATCGATCTTGCCTTCATCGAGCTTACAGACAGAAACCTCTTCTCATTTAGTGCCTTTTCATGATGCTAATTAGTTTAGTGGTGCTTTACTTGATCTTCCTTAGTTTCATCATAATGTTTTTGAGGTATAGTGATCAGAATTTGCACATGGCATTTCTAAGGAAGATGCACCATGATGCAGAATATATACACTTGCATCTGACATGCCATGTGAAATTCTGGTTGATTTCTACTATTACCACACTGATGACTTCCTTAATTTTGTTAGTCTTTATGGCGACAGCAGCACATTTGTGCATTGTAGATCATGAAAAGCTACAATATGGATGTGAGAAAGAGAGCCATTCACTTTTTCACTTACCCACTCACCAAACGTTTATTGAGTACCTGCTTTGTGCCAAGTGTCCTTCAATCTGAAAATGCAATTATTATTTTTTCCCAAACTAAAGAGACTGACATTTCTCAATTATTTAATAAGCTGGCACAAAACTCGCTTTCTTCAAAGGAGTGACTCCCAGAGCAGTGCATAGCATTTCAGCGTGGTGTCAACAGATGCAGGCTACAGGTATATGGGGATTCTCCCCAGGGCATTTGGGGACTATTACCAAGTCTTTATTGGCTTAGAGTCTGTGCTCTGAAGCCTGACTACTCAGGTTTGAATCCTGACTGCCATTTACTAGTTGTGTGACCTTGGGCAAGGTACTCATTCGTATCTCTATATCTCAGTTTGTCATCTGTAAAATAGGAATCCTACTGGCACCTACTTTTGAACATTAAATGAGTTAGTATTAATATATGTATGGCACTTGGAACAGTGTCTGGCATTTAGTTAAGTAATAAATATTAGTTTTCATGATCATAATAACATCATCCACATCAGCCTGGAAACACGTTTTCAAAAACCATCTGTATGTAAATTACCTTCTACCCAAATCACCAACATAATATTTTATTAAGACTGTCCTACACTACCAGTGAATAAGGAACGTGGATATATAATTACTCCATGCACCCTCAGAAATTGCCATTGCTTTGAAACTGGCAAAACATTCCTTTTGCATATCATCCCTTCCAATGTACATTTTGCAAAAATAGAATAAAACTGTTTAATGTAAATATTTCTTGAAATACCAATTCTATACATTGTAAAAATTGTTTTTATTTAAACAAAGTTGAATTTTGCTGTTGCAATTCTCATGCTCTGTTAACTTTGTTAAAATGTAAATGTGCTCGTGTCAGTTCTGGTTTAGTATTCACGGTTTACTGGCAGAGAAGAAAATAGTTCATAAGAGGTTTAGGAAAAAGTATGTAGAATTCCTTACCAAGAGACTATTACCTACAGTTGATCAATGTTTTCTTTATAAAGAGCAGAAGAACCTGGCAGGTTTTGGGACTAGAGCACACTCACCTGACTGTGATAATAGCCAGGCACTCCCAATTTACAAGCCTCTAGGTTGAGAGGTTCTTTAAGATTGTTCATGACACAGCACTGACGGGGCCAGGGGTAGTCGGCATCATTATTCTCAGTCCGGAAGGCAGACGTGTATTTCTGCCAATCTGATGGACCATTTACACCACAGCAATTGTCCTGTCAGTGGATAAGAGAAACAAAATTCTCTTTCACGGTCTTTACTAGAGCCATCGATGTGGCCACTGAGATTTTATACAGAAAGGACATATGGAAAGTGTAACATGTTGTGTTCACTAAACAATCCCTAAAGAGGAGCTAAAGGTATTGGTAACTTACATTCTGGAGTCTGTAAAATGTTTTCCACATTTATTACTTTACTAGCCATTAATGAGCTCTGTCACCTTTGATATGTTACTTGAACTCTCTAAGCCTCATTTTTCTTAACTTTAAAATTGGAATACATATAGTAACTACCTCATAGAGTTTTTGTAAGGATTAAAGGGGTTAATATACTTAATGAGTTTAGTACAGTGCGTGGCTCATGGTAAACCCCTAATAAATGTTAACTATTATTGATATTGTACTAATATCTTGATACAACAATGTGAAGGAGGTATAAGTATTCTGATCTGACATATGAGCAAATTCAGAATAAGAAAATTAAAAATTTTAGTGGTGAAGAAATTATGTATAATTCTTCTTGTTTTGCTTTTCTATATTTTTAACATTTTTCTAGACTAATTACATATGACTTTTATAATGGGAAAAAATAAACTGGAAAAAACTAACAAAAATCTGGTGGCACACAGGTATGCCTCTACATAGGAAGGAAGATTAATTAACACATAACTGATATCTGTATGCTCTGGACAGAATTGAGTATAGAGTATAAAACACAATTCATATCACTTCCTTCCTTGTTATAAGTTCTGCTAAAATGTTTCAAAAGGGAGGATGTTAAAAGTACAGGTGTCTTTCAACTTTCAGAATAAATGTATCCAAGCAGACTTGATGATAAATCAATGATCTTTAAAGGATGTCCAGTTTTGCCACTGGATTATGGGCAATACCTAACCAAGAAAAATAGTCATTCTGTGTTTTGACCTGAGCTTTCTGGGGAAAAATGGTTAAGTTTGAGCCAGGCTTAGTTCAGACTAGGATTTAAGTAGGAACAGAGAAGAGTTAAAATTCCAGAATTGAGCTCAGTAACACTCCAACCTTCAGAGTTGGAAAAAGGGTGAAAATCCAGCAAAGGAGACTAAGAAGGAGTGTCCAATATGACAAACGCCAATGAGATGGCAAGAAAGATGAGGAGAGAAACTTAACCATTGGATTTGGCAGGATGGAGATAATTGTTAACTATGGTAAGGGTCATTTTGTGGAGTCATGGGATTAGAGGCCGATCACAGTTGGGTGAAAGCAGATGAGGGGGTGAAAATGGAGGGAGCAAGTGTAAGATTTGCTGTAAAATAAAACAGAACAGTAGAACAGAATCATG
Source organism: Lepilemur ruficaudatus (assembly GCA_963574885.1). Lineage (NCBI taxonomy): Eukaryota > Metazoa > Chordata > Mammalia > Primates > Lepilemuridae > Lepilemur > Lepilemur ruficaudatus. Next base: position 49,494 of record CAUYRT010084718.1, read on the forward strand.
GGTGAATGTCAGGAGAGTGTTTTGAAAAGATGGCTGATAGAGGAGTGACCAGAGGGCAGGACTTCAATATTAGTTAGGTGAGGAGGAAAGTGTGAAAAGGGTGATGGGAAGTGCAAAAGTGGCCAATTAATTGGAGGTCCTAATGGGATAAAAGTTACTAGAATGGGGATGGATATTAGAATAAATAAAATAAATTATAGAAGATAGTGGTCAGAGAGTGGAATTTTCTTAGGTGGCACAATCATCAGTGATGGCATGCTGGCTAACGCCATGGAAGAGGGTGGCTGAGGTGGAGTGGAGGACAAGATCTTTGGAATGGGGTAAGGCAAGGTGTTGTGAAACCAGATGTTGGCTGAGTCATCTATGTGGATGTTGAAGTCTCGAGGTAGGATGACAGGGGATGAGTACGATATTGAAATCCCAGCAAAGGCAGGAGAATGACTGGGCGTAGGGAGGCTGGTAAATGATGCCAAGAAGGAGGGATAAGGGCAGGAAGACATTGATGGTGTGAACTTCAAGTGTTTGAAAGAGGAAGGAAATAGTTTGGCAGCCAAGGGAGCAAGGAGGGGACCTAGCCAATGTCCAGGTTCTATGGTACACACGTACGGCAGAAAAATGAGGAGGTGAAGGCCAGACAGTGCCGCCAGAAAACAGCCAAACTTCTGATGAAGCAAGAGAATAAATAGATGGTTCAAAGGCGTGGAGGCTATAAGGGAGGGTGCTGATAATGACTGTGAACAGTCGGTGTGATCTGGGGAGTCGGACTGCGGGCCAGTGTGAGAACTGGGTCAGATCCAGAGTTATGTAGAGGATCACAACTTGTATATGTAGGGCAATGCAGGGGTCATGATGGATAATCTGGAAAACTTGGACTTTTGGTGGTATTTGAGATAAACATGGACATAAGTTATGATTGCCAGTGAGAGAAAATTGGGGGAGCAAATCAAGTCATAGCCCTTGGTCCTTAGTAGCTCATAGGAAGTGTGAAAAGGTACAAAAAAGGAAAAATAGGCAAGTAATTGCCACTTGAGTTCACTGAGGGGCAGAGAAGACATTTTTCTTTTAACGTAAATGATACCTGAGTTCTAAGAGGCAGAATGTATGAGTAATCTAAATTTCTTGACAGTGCCACTATCCTTATTAGTATAAGATAATCAACGTGATGGCCTTAAATAAAATGTAGATCTAGGAGCCCCACTGAGTCATGTGTACAATGAATGACCTCCCTTCCCTACTAGTAAATAAAAATGGCATCTCCCCAAGACCATGGGCCTTACCTGGAGCATCAGCCTGTCCCAAGTTTTGGTGACTCCATTGTTTTTCCATTGATCATCATTGTTTGGAGGGCTGTTGTTTTGGTACCTCTCTAGCATCTGCTTCAGGAAGAGGTTGGGTGTGAACTACAGAGGAAAGGGGCCACAGAAAAGGGAGAGTTAACACACTAATCCCCAAAGAGGGGGAATATTTTTCTCAGCCTGTTGCTAGGGACACTGAACGTTCTCTCCTGGAGCAAAACTGTACTCAGAGGCACCAAGTACAGTTGAATGAGGCTGCTTCAGGTTGGCTAAAGTCCTCATGTAAGGAAGAGACCCCCATCTTCAGAGAAGTCACTGTGAGACTAAGTGGACAGATATTGTAGGGTGGCTTAGGCTAGGGACACAGAGAAAGGGAGAGAAAGAAAGATGCTGAATGGAGAGCAAGTCTTAGCTGAGGTGGAATGTGGACTATCCCTCTGGAAGGCCCAAGGCCATGGCTGAGGGTGAAGTGCAGAGGGATTGCAAGCTGGGGCCGTGGGGGTCAGGCTGTGGGGACCCAAAATTCTTCTCTTTCACTTGCCGACTGTGTAACTTTAGGCAAGTCACTTTACCTTTTTGACTCATTTTTATCACTTATAAAATAATAGGGATAATGCCTATTTCATAGGTTTATAAGGATTAATTAAAATTATATGTGTACTATTTTTATGTATAACATTATATATGTATTATTCTTAGATTGCCTGGCACATAGAAAGGGCGTAGTACATGTCAGCTGTCACATTATTGTGATAATGATAATTCGCATGATCATTTTGCTCTGTGCTTTCTGAGGTTGTACTCACAAAGTCTCTTTGCGTTGCTGCTGTGATGCAAGATGCCACTTCAAAGCCATACACTATGAACATCAGAATGAAATACTGGAAGGGAAACACAGCAGAAAAAAGAATTATTTACCCCCAAAGAGAGACTTCCCCAAATGATTGTTATGATTTTTTGGCACATTCATCTAAATATAATCATCCAGTCATTCACGTAGTTATTCAACAAGCCCTCGTTGATCAGCGGCTTGGAACGGGGCTTGGTGCCAGTCGGCTCAGTTCTCTCCTTTCCCCCAGAGAACAACAGCCATTGCATACAGAGCTTTCTCAGGCCAGTACCCTGAATTTCTATTTTAACTAGGAAAAACAAGTACAAGAGAATGAAATGATGTGTGTGTACATATGTGTGTGCTCAGCGGCTGGCAAGAGAGTCTTGGTGCATCACACAATGTAGAGCCCATAAATCCCCTCTAATTGGGAGAAGATTTCGTTATGGTTTGTTGAAATTTGGAATCACAGAGGTCAGAAAAAGATAAAGTGGTTCACATTTAACATCCCGTGACCCTCTTAACATGCATCCAGTCTCATCAGAGAGGAGCAGGCAGCCTCCAGCCCGCAGCAATCTGCCTGCGTTCTCCTCTCCCTGCCCCGCTTGCTGTGTGTAGTAGTGGTGTGTGTGTGTGTGTGTGTGTGTGCCCGTGTGTGTGTGCGTGCACGCGTGCGTGCATGTGCGCATGATGCCTCCACAGGACACTTCCCCTATTTCCGGCTGGATAATATCTAAACAGCAAATGGCCTCTGTATCCGGGACGGACGGGGACTGTTTGGGAGAGTTCCATCTTTGCCTTCCTCAGCCTTGCGTAGACGCTTTCAGTCCTAGTGTCCTTCGCTGTCAGTGCCAGCGAGGGAGGCCAGGAAACACTGTCCTCCCTCCTTGGGCCTGGGAGGCTCTTAGCAGGACCCTCTGCAGCTCTCACTGCCCAGCCCAGAAGAAAGCTGTGGCTAGAGAGTTAACAGCAAAAGCAGCATCAGAGACCCCCTAACACTTTTTCCTGCATTTCCTGCAGCAGAAAGCAGCTGCTGTCCTGCTCCTCGCCAAGAGCTTTGCTGGCTCCTCTTACAGAGGCTCAAACCCCTTAGGGACACTCCAGAAGGGAGGCATGGGGTAAGGTGTTTTCTCCTGCAGCCCTCAGAGGGGCACTGCTCTTTCTCTCTCCCTCCCAGCTCAGTTCTCCTGGCTGTCAGTCATGCACAGACCTGGCCCCAAATGGAGCTGGGATGCAAGTGAAGGTGGCCTGTACTTTCCCTTTTCTCTATGTTTTATTTTCACCTTTCAAAAGTGGTTACTTTTGTCCTGGAACTAACTCACACTAAGAAACCAGAGGATGTATATGTTCTGCATTTCCTGGGTACCAGAACAACAGTTAGCTCAAGGGAAAAGTAAACCAATAAGCAACTTAAGTTGCTGGACTAGTTCTATTAAAGGCAGAACTCCAGTTCTGCAGCATTTGGGTAGGATTATGTCAGGGGTGGGGAGTTTGGGGGGTATCCCATCTCAGGGTGATAAACTGCAGCCCAGAGCATGGGGGCAGGGAATGAGGGTCTAGGCCCAACACTGAGCTTTCCCAGCTCTGCTGACTTAGATTTGCTCCCTCTGCAAAGGCAGGGCAAGACTTTACTATCTGTGGTTGGGGGTAGAAGCCTCTTCATGGGGACACAGAGTTAGAGCCTCCATAGGCAGGTAAGAGCTGAAGGTTTACACTACAGTGGCGCCTACTAAGGTTTTCCAGGAGCTGTGGAACTACTGTGTATGTGTAATTGGTAATGGTATTTTTGCCAACTCATGAGAAGGATTGAAGTAGAGGCAAGATAGACACATTTAAAAATTATGTGTGATCACAAGACTTAAGATAACTAAAAACAAAATCACAGATCAAAAAAAATAAATTTAAAAAATAAAACCGTTGCTAATGCCTATTTAAAAAAAATTTTTTTTTTGTGACTGATACTGTGGGACACGCAGACCACGATACAAAATCATCTGTGAGCTCAAAATCTTTGAAAGGCTTATGCTTTCTTATAAAAACTCATTCATATTTTGTATTTTTATATCCTAATATACTAATGCCTGATATTAAAATGTTTTAAACATCTTATTGCCAGGAGAAAAAAAGTCTACTAAACAAATTCTTATTCTGCCTCTCCTTTGGCCTGTGTAGCTTCTGGCTGTATCTGTTGGGCATGTACAGACACCAACCAGAGAAGCACAGATCTGAAAATATTCAGTAGGGCCACTCTCAGGTGTCTCCTCTCTGGTTTCTCTGTATTGGAACCTTCTGGACTTGCAATAGTGGAGGGCATCCTCACCCCACGTGGACAATCTTCATGGCAGGGAGAGTCTTCTCCTCCCTCTCACCCCTCACCTGGCCCTCCCTGCTCCCGCCTCCCCCACTGAAAGCCAAAGCATTGTGCTTGGTGAAGAAGAAACGGTCCACCAGAATTGGTCCAGGGAGATAGCTCTGGGGAGCTTGTAAGTTCTTACCGCCAGAAGGATTTTCCGGCTGGACTTCATGATGCCTACAATGCCTAGAACAGACAGACAGAAGAGGCAGATGCCAACAAACATGCCGATCCAGGCTGCCCCATAGATGTCATCATTGTTGGTGGCTTCAAGCAGTGGGTAGAGGCTGCTCTGGTCGGATACAAAGAAGATGCACTCTGCGGTCAGGGCGATGCCGCACATCTGGGGACAAACCAAGGGGGCTCTGTCAGGCTGGTGGCCAGGAGCACAGCTTTGGGAAAGGGGGTGGAGGGTGGGGTGGGTAAGAGAGACCGACTCCCTACCCTACATAGACTTTATGCAACTGACTTAAACTGCCATTGCCAGGAAATCAAACAGCTACTTCCATCCTGCTAATTGGTTGCATACCTTCTTCCACGTGTCACTCTATTTGGGAAAAGACCCAGTGTCAGACCATCCATAATGTCCCTGGGGCATGAACCACTCAGACGATGCCTTCTTATATGAACATAATCCCCCATCCCCACCGCTTCACCACCCAAATTCCTGGGTTGTAATATTTGAACTCGTCTTGGTCATATTTATCAGTTAGAGCCAGAAGGAACCTTGGTGGTTATCCTTTCCAATGTCTGCATTTTATAGATGAGGAATCTTGGCCCTGAAAGGTGATGACTTGTCCAGAGTCACATGGGAGTTAGAGGCAGAGCTGGACCAAGAGCCAACTCTCCTGACTCTCAAACAAGTGCTCTTTCACCCCACCATTCCCACACAGCTTGGCGTCTGAGCCATTCTGACTGGCCTCTGTATGAGGAGAATAAGAAAATGCAAACATCTGCCCCCAATAACCTCAACCAGAGTCCCCTGGAAATCAAGCCAAGATAATAGGAAACACCAAAGCGTGTGTGTGGTCGGAGTGTTTGGACACTGACCATGGCTGACATGACTCTTTTTAGATGCTTGTGTTTTATTTTTTTTTTTTTTTGTGACACAGGGTCTTGCTCTGTCACCAGGGCTAGAGTGCAGTGCTGTCATCACAGCTCACTGCAACCTCAAACTCCTGGGCTCAATCCATCCTCCCACCTCAGCCTCCCAAGTAGCTGGGACCACAGGAAAACCCCACGATGCCTGGCTAATTTTTCTATTTTTAGTAAAGATGAGGTCTCACTCTTGCTCAGGCCGGTCTCAAATTCCCGAGATCAAGCAATCTTCCCGCCTTGGCCTCCCAGAGTGTTAGGATTACAGGCATGAGCCACCGTGCCAGGCTAGATTCCTGTGTTTTAAAGTTGGGAGGGCAATATTTATTTTTTTAACTATGATCTTTTAACATATTACATAGTTAAATATAATTGCTTATACAGTTAAATTCTAGCTAGCATATTTACTAACACATTTCTAAAAATGAAGAAAGGTATAGGAAGCCAATAATTATAACATTATTGTCCTTCAAAGTCTCACTTTTGATTAATCTAGAATCATGATTATAGGGAGAACAGAATTTCCTGAGAAATACTCGTTACTTACACCAATAATCACATTTCCAAAAATCAGCAGGCCCTGGAAGCAACGAACAGTGGAGTCATCTTTGGCCATCTTCAGGATTTTCCACAAGCTGAAGTCACAGTTGAAAACATTATAATGTAACGGGAGCAGGTGACAAATGCTGCTACAGTTTCCATACCATGACTAAATCACTAAATCATGCCATTGTGTATATTGCCTTCCTGTGGCCCAAAGCATCCAAACCTAAGTCATACAATCATTTAGCAATGGAGAAAATTTGATTATTGAGCTTAGTAATCATGGAAATTTTATAAAGAAGAAAAAATAAAGCCTTTCAAAGTCTGATCAGTGCCTCAGAGGGGTTCTTGCAGGGATAGAGTGTACAGAATGCATACTTCTGAGTGGTGGATGGAGCCCCGCAAGGGCAAGGACAGTGTAAGGAGCAGACCTGAAGTGGTGATGGTGGCAGGGCGAGGCACACTGAGGTGACGGTCCCTGGCGCAGCCCTCACTGCCCCCGACCAAGGCAAACTGAAACCCAAGGGGGTAAACACATGGCCAGTGTTAGAGGTCAGTTCCCATATGCACTGTCGGCTGCTGTTAAAAACCATTATTTCCTGAATATTTTGCTGTCCTAAAAAAAAAAAATAGTAGGCAAATAAAAAAGTCCCCTGTCACACAAGAGGGGAAGTGGAGAGAAAAGAGGGACTAGCAGTTACCCACTTCTATGCGCCACTCTACCAGGGGCTTCGTGTGCACACATCTGATTCTCATAACCCATTAGGTAGGAAAAGAAAAGAGGTGAGGAGGCTCCATTTTGCAGATCAGGAAGATAAAGCTAAATTGGTAATTAAGTTTCCTGGGGTCTCACACCGGTAAGTGGCAGAGCTAGGCTGGAGACCTTGGTCCGCAGGACTCCAGAGCCCAAGCACTTCCCTGCAGCCCACACCGACTCCCAGAAACTATTTGCAGGCTTGGTGCCACACACAGCTGAACCCTTCCCACATCCCTGCGCGTTTTCTGGAAGGAACACAAGAGCAAGCGTTTGGGTCAATCACTTGGGCTTCTGCACTTGAAACACTTTGAGGAAAAACGTCCACATCTCTCAACATTTAATTAATTAACCAATTCATGCTCAAAAACAAAATGTATTAAATGATACAATTTTTGCTTTGAGAACATACAAAGATACGTAAGGGGGATTGTTGTGGTCTAGGATTTTATGCTTTAGTAGGGAAGCTAAGACACATTCCCAAATAGTTAGAATACGTAGAGTAAGACCCTGAATACTGTGGGCGTTCCGAGGAGGGAAGACGTAACCAGGATGTGTACGGTTTTGAGAAAGAGTAGAGGTGGGAACCTGTGGCGTGAGGTGGGGGCAGGCAACATTCCTCATAAAGAGCAGGGAAAGTTAGGGAGTGGAGACAGAAGAGCAAGGTGCCCACGAGATAGCAAACCAGCCAGTTTGGCTGAAGTCCGGTTTCTGTGCAGAGAATCCGTGGGAGGCGAGCCTTCTATTTGACTCAGGCTTTGCTAAATTTTAACTTCGTTGTTACACGATAAGTATCAGCAACCTTCCAAGTAATCTTATACATCTCTAAATATTTTCTCTGACCCGTTTACCTGAGTAGTTGTGGCAATTTTGAATTAATATAAAATTTATGAGCATTTTTGGACTCAGAATTTGGCACACAGTGGATGCTTCATCAATGTTTGCTGAAGTCATGGAATAAGAATCTTGGCCATTGTTACCAGATCCTGGTGTGTAATAGTTTCTGCTGAGAAATACCATTCATTTCTTTCTGCCTAGAAATGTCATCCATTCTTTCCAGCGACCTTTGCACATTAGACTGAGTAGAGCCTTAGTGCCTTGAAGGAGTTAATGCACAGACTCCCCTGAGGAAGGGCCTTACTCATCGAGCTGGTTGAGTCACATTGTGAAGTTCATTGCTGGTGTGTACAGACGTTATCCCTGACCAGCTGGGTTACTATCCAAACTAGAGACATGAATAAATAGACTGTGAAAGGTAGAAGTTCAGGTAACAGAATACGCATAGGGAGTAAAGGGCAAATATCTGGAGAGGCCGAATTCAGCACCCTTTTCCACCGGTACTGATGACGTACCCGTATGTCAGGGAGCAGCCTATTAATGGTGATTAGTCGGGCTTAAAGAATAGGAAGAAGATAATTTCTTCCTTCAAGGAGTTTAAAGTGTGACTACAGCATCATGGACTTGAAGCAAAAATGACCACACCCAGTAGAATAAAGGGGACAAGTAGGGCCGTGGAAACAAAGGATGGGGTTAGGTATAGGCCACCAGCTACAGGGCCTTTCCTGGTCCAGCAAGGGGCTGAAGGGATCCTGAGCAAGGAAGGTGGCCTCAGTGACCCAATTATGCCTGACACATACAGACCTTTCCAATGTGACTCTGCCCCATGGAGTTTAGACAAGGGGAAAGGGCAAATGAATTTTCTTTGGGAGAATGGCAGGAGTCAGAACTAGGGTGGAAAATGCAGATGAGAGTGGGAGAAAAAAAGGAAGGTAGGCAGATAGAAGCCTGCTTTGAGCAAAAAGAAAAGCATAAATCGGAGACACCTACACAGGAACATGGTAGGAAATGCCAGGGAGTGGCCCAGCTGTGGGTTTGGGAAGGCAGGGATATAGTGATGGGTAAGATATTCTGAATTTGCTGGCCCTTAGATTTTTTTTCCTTTTTTACTGTGTTCTCTTCTTCTCCCTTAGGCCTTTGGCATCAATGGCACATAATAACTTAGAAAGGCACCACTGTCTTCTGAAATAACAAAATAGTAATGAAAGCTGCCATGTAATGGGCACCTAGGATGCTCTGGGTGCTATGTTAGTCACTTTATATGCATCTTCTCAATACCTGAGGGATGGATATTTTTACCAAAATCTGTATTTGTTTCCTATTGCTGCTGTAACAAATTACCATAAACTAAGTGACTTGAAACAACAGAAACGTATTATCTTACAGTTCTAGAGAGCAGAAGTCTGAAATGGGTCTCACTGGGCTGCAATCACAGGGCCAGTAGGGCTATGTTCCTTCTAAAGAATCTAAGGGGAAATCTGTTGTCTTGCCATTTTTTGCAGATGAATAAAAGGAGGCTTGGAGAGATTAATTTGCCCAAGACCATGTTGCTAGAAAGTGCAGAAGCTGATATCCAAGTCCAGGTCTGCCTGGCTCCAGATCATTTCCTAAACACTCTAGTTTACAAAGTCCTGCTGCATAGCTAATGCTTTCAGTAGAAATGGAAATCTGGAGCAGAGAGAACAGATACATTTTCCCTGCTCAGGAGACACAGGGGTGGGGAACCTGCATCCTGAGGGCCACATGTGGCCCTCCAGATCCCTAAGTGCCACCCCTCAACCAAATCCAAACTTCACAGAACAAATCCCTTTATTAGATCCCTTTATTAAAAGGATTTGTTCTATAAAATCAGCTGCACTCAAGGGTCCAGAAGACCACATGTGGTCTCAAGACCACAGGTTTCCCCAACCCCACCCCAGGGCCTTTCTTCACTCACTTTCCAGCTTCTTGTCTCCTTAGTCCTTCAACACTGCACACATATTTGTACTGCACCCACATGCTTTTCCAGGAAACCTGTTTAGATGTATCACAAACCTGCAGCTCCCCGCACCCACCCTGCCCCAGACCAGAATTCTTGGAAGTAAAAGGGGCAGTGTGCAAGTCAATGAGAAAGTCAGCATTTCATAGCCTCTCCTTTGCCACCTGTATGTTATACTAGGTTGGTGTCAGAGGACTAAAACATTTGCTACATCCCCCAAACAGTCATAAATGTGAGGAGGGAGCCGGCTGTAGGCTTCCAGTGGCTCACAGTGCAGTGTAGTGGCTGTGGTCTAATGGTGAGCGCATTGGACTTAGAACACCAGAGTTCAAGTCCCAGCCTTGTGCTGTCATTACCTTGTAGCCTTGGGCAATGTCCCCCTTAGTGTCTACTTCCTCATTTGTAAAATGGGTAGAGCACAACTTGTTTGATGGAGTTGCTGTGATCACTAAATAAGATAAAAGATGCAGAAAGGGTTGGCAAACACTAAAATTGTTTAAAAACATAGGAAGTTATCAATTACAATCGGGGGATATTTAAGAAGGGCATAGTTTTGGTATTGGGTTATGGTTTTGCTTTATGTACCAGTGGCCCCTAGAGCATAGAAAGGAGGTTTTAATCCAAGGGCTCCTAGGTTGACAGAAGGGGCCTCCCTTCTGCCTTCTTCCATTCACTGCCCAGGGGCTCCTCTGCTGGAGGGGCCTGGAAACAGTACACAAAGATACTCATTTGTACTTCTTTTTATTTTCTGTGGATCAATTCATGGGGGAAAAGATCTCATGGAAAAAAGAATAAAACTTCCTAGTTGTGCTTGGAGTGTGGCCAGAGTCAGGTACCAAGCAGCACGTCCACACGGGAGGGGCCCTCCTTGCATTCCATCAGCATTCCTGAACAGTTAACACCTGCCTGTGGGCCTGTCCCTTTGGCTTTGGCCAGCTCTGAGGCCTCCGCTGCAGACTGTGAGGTGATGCAGAGATGACCCTTGAGGTTGTCCTTTGTGCTAGGGCCTCATTTTCCGGAAATACTCTGAGAGGACTCTGCTCTGCTCCCCTTTTGCATTCTTTCCTCCTGGTACCAACCTACCAAGGGCTTCCTGCATCATACTGCAAGAATCTCTAAAGCAGGAGAAGAAGGCACTGGGACCCTGTTTTATTTGTCTTTCTAGGTCCATAGTGGCACAGTGCCCGACACATAGTAGGCACTAGATTATTTTGCTAAATAAAAGGATAAAATGAATAAATGTCTATTTGGATGAATGAGTGAATACACAAGTTAATGATTTGCCTAGAGCTTTACCTCAGAACAGGTTAGAGAGTGTGGTGAAGTAGAGAGAATAAGAGCTTTTGACAGACTGGCTTTGAATCTTAGCTCTGCCACTTAGCGGGTTTGTGACTCCAAGAAGTTTCTTAATCTTACTGAGCTTTATCTAAATGAGTATAGTAATACCTAACTTCAAGGGTTACCATAAAAATTAAATGAAAATATATGTGAAGTTCTAATACAGTATTAATTACCCAATATTAACTTTATTTACTTTTGTCTCAGTTTCTTTTTTTTTTTTTTTCTGAGACACAGTCTCCCTCTGTTGCCCCAGCTAGAGTGCAGTGGTGTCATCATAGCTCACAGCAACCTCAAACTCCTGGGCTCAAGCAATCCTTCTGCCTCAGCCTCCTGAGTAGCTGGGACTACAGGCACGCACCACCATGCCCAGATAATTTTTTCTATTTTCAGTAGAGACCGGGTCTTGCCCTTGCTAAGGCTGGTCTCCAACTCCTGACCTAAGCGATCCTCCTGCCTTGGCCTCCCCAGAGTGCTAGGATTACAGGCATGAGCCACCGCGCCTGGCCTTGTCTCAGTTTCTTAATGCAGACAGATCAGAGCTAATAGACCAGTGATTGGTGAAAGTATCAAAAACCAGCAGTTTAATTTTTTTAAAGCACAGAACCACATTTTCGAAAAAAAATAGGGAAACATGATTTAAATATGGAACTCTAAAATATAAAAATAGATCAAAATGGTGCTTCTCTGGCTGAAACACGAGTGGGGAGTCTGGGGTCACAGAGCACCTCCTCACCAGCTCTAAACCTCCAAACCATGTGGCTAGCCCCAGTTATAAGCAGTTATAAGCTGCTATTATAGAACTAACAGGAAAAAAAGATGGAGGCAAATTACTGAGCTCAGAAGGCAGTTACCCAAGGAGTTAGAGGACACTCAAGAGTCAAAAGTTGGAAAAGCCTGGTCACAATGTGTAAATTGACGCTACATAGTCTGTGTCAATGAGGCCCCTCTAGTCAATGGAAGACTTCTAGGAAAGGTCCCTGAAAAGTTGTGACAAGTGAGTTTACTTTCATAATACATAAGCTGGAGGGATCTTTAGGAAGGGTTGCATTCCTGGCACAATTAGAGGAAAGGCGACATGATTTCTATAAAGGAAAAGATCAGTTCTGGCTGATTTTTTAGAGTTCTTTGAAGGCTAATTAATGTGCATAGGAGCAGACCAATGACCTTTTTTTAGGTTAAAAAAAGAGAAAAACTTTGACAAAGTTCCACACCAATGTCTATTAAGAAAAAGACATTATGAACTTGTTGACCTTCCCAGAGAGGACAGGTATGGAGAAAGAACAAAGAAGGACCAACGGTTACTCCTCTACATACAGAACATGGACTGTGGTGTTCTCTAGGGCCTGGTAGTAGTTATGCCTTAGGTAATAACTCGAGTTTTGTCTCTGCCTACCTGGTAAGGAAGTATTGTTATGGATACCTTGTGATGGTTAGTTTTAGGAGTCAACTTGGCTAGGATATGGTGCCCAGCTGTTTGGTCAAATACCAGTCTAGATATTGCTGTGAAGATAATTTTTAGATGTGATTAACATTTAAATCAGTAGACTTTGAGTAGATTATTCTCCTCCATAACATAGTAGGCCTCCTCCAGCCAGTGGAAGGCCTAAGAGCAAAGACTGATGTTTCCCAAAGAAATAGGATTTCTACCTCCAGACTGTAACATAGAACCCTTGTTGGAGTTTTCAATCTGTGGATTTTAGACTTAAGACCACAGCATCAACTCTTCCCTGAATTTTTAGGCTGCTGACCTGCTCTACAGATTTTGGACTTGCCAGCCCCTGCAATCATGTAAGCTAATTCCTTAAAATTCATCTCTTTTTCAGTTTCTTTCTATGTATCCTACTGGTTCTATTTCTGTGGAGAACCTTGAGTAATATGCTGTCTCAATTTGAATTTATATATTTATTTATTTACTTTTGGAGACAGAGTCTCACTCTGTCACCCAGGCTGGAGTGCAATGGCATGATCATGGCTCTCTGCAGCCTCAAACTCCTGGGCTCAAGCAATCCTCCTGCCTTGGCCTCCCAAAGAGCTGGGATACAGGTGTGAGCCACCATATCTGGCCCTGGATTTATATTTTTGACAGAAACAAATATAATCACTTTCTGATGTCACCTAAGACCATTTTACCCTTTCTGTGCTAGAATCTAGTTTTTAGTATGGATTTAGGCCAAAATGATCTATTTACTTATTTTAAATTTAGTATATCAACAATTTGTGATATTCCACAAAAATAAACATGCCTTCTCAGTGCCAGCCACTTAATCAATCTTGACATCCACTGTCCTAAAACACAGCTCTGAATTTATATCACTCCCCTGCTTAAAAACCTTCAAGGGTTCCCTGTAGCCTAAATTTAAAGGAAAACCATAGTTAGCTCCCTCTGCACTCACAAGCTCAGCCACCGGTTGCCTCTTAATTTCTCATTGCCAGGTGGCTTTACTTGTCCTCCCATGCTCTGTTGCTGACTTGTTTCTTCAAATCCAGATTTGCTGCTGTTCTATTCTGATAGACCAGTCTACAGTATTTGGCCAGACTCAACCATTTCATTCTCCATCTAGCCAGTGGAAGAAAGGTTGGACCACCTAAGAGATAAAATACAAACTCCTTAGCTTCGATTCAAAGCAGTATCCAACCAGGTTCCCAATGTCCTGCTTGCCATATTCCACTGCCTCCTTGGTGACTGTGCTTCCAGGTTGTGCTTAGGTTGTCCCTCTCTTTGGAATCCCTTCTCCCATTTTTGCCCATTTTACCATCTTCTGAAGCCCAGCTGAAAACCCTCTTCTCCCTGCCAACCTCCCTTGCCCAGAATTATCCTTCCTTTCCTACGTCCCCCTCTCTGCCCTTAGCGAATAGCTCTCCAGGGGTGTTCAAACCGTGGTGGATATGTGCCTAGGCTTTTCTTCCCTCTCAGCCTCTGCCACAGCAACCCTTCCTGGAATGTTGTTACCTCTTTTTGTCACCCAAGTTTGTTTAATAAGTTATTCTGAACCCGCAAAAGAATAGACTGCCATATATCAAAAAAGCCAATTTGACAAAGGATTGCATTAGACAGTGAAATTATAAACTCTCAAATGAAGTGATGCATGACACACCTAGAAGTCAATGACTACACTTTTGGTAGTTTTTGTTTGTCTTAAAAGGTATGTAGTTCAGGAGAAATTAAGGAGTCATTTATCCTCCTGCAGTTATTGGCCGTGTGTCCATTCACAGCATGATAAAATGTCAGCTCTGGCTGCAAACTTAGAGGCTTTCTAGTCAGCCCCGTCATCACAGGTAAGGAAGCCAAAGCTCATGGAGAGGGTATGACCTGTTCGTGATCGTTGGTGTATTAATTATTAGCAGAGTTAGGGTTTAAATCCAGGTCTCTTTACTCTCAAGCCAGCCTTACACGGAGTTTGCCACTATTCATTCTCCTTTTTTAAGATAGGGAGACAGCACCTTCCTTTATGTCTCTTTAAAATTGAGAGAAACTCCTGATGCTCTGCCCTCCACCCTGCCTTTTTCCTTACAAGTTAAGCTAGAAGGGGAGCAGGAGGCCAGCAGGGAGAAAGCCTTCCACACTTTCCCTTCATTCAAAGTTTTCCTTGTTCTTCAACCTAATTTCTGAAATGCCACCATTAGAGAACCGCTCCTTTGTTCCTGATTAAAATGCAAACACATATAAGAGAGGCACATTAAGTTTCATGAGCCATCAAGGCCAGTGCCTCAAAGTGAATGATTTTATCGGATCCCTCCTCATACTGAATTTTCAAAGGGAGAGAGAAGACTCCATGAGAAGGAGATAGACCCAAGGAGAAGATAGAGCCTAAAAAGACAAACCTCTTGACTCATGATTTGGGGGCTTGGCTCTGGCTCTGTTTGTGGATGGAGACTGAGTCCGGAGGATACACGTGTGCGGCCCTCCTGCCTTCTCTCCGCAGGTATGAGAGGTGTGTTTCAAACATGCGGTCTTCTGAAACTTTCTAAAGGCTATTCTAAAGCACTGCTTCCCTCTCACATATAGGAGTTCTTTACCTGGCAGGGCTTTAAAGGAAACAACTGGGATGAGGTGAATAGAAAAAGTAGGAAGGGGCAGAGGGTGGAGTAGTAACTGCCCACGTTAGAAATGATATTGCCTTAGATGGTGCGCAACTCACCCCAAAATGCTTTCTGAAAAAATCAGTAGTCCTCGGGGTCCCCACCCTGTGGAAAAACTGCCCACTGGCCTGGCACCATGATTTGCTCAAGTTGCTAAACACGCTGGGAGTTCCTTTGCTTTAAGGAGTGCACATTTTTAAAGGCTAGAATTATATTTCTTGATCTTTCTTTCTTGTGCCTTCATTCAGTTTGTTTTCTTATAAAAATTACTCATATCCAGAATGTTGATGTTCCAGACACACTGAATAGGTTTTAAAAAAATTGCTCACTAAACAAACTGATTTTCAAAGCAGAAGAAAAAGAAGTGAGACTCACCCAGTGAGCATGAGATCATTTTTTCTAGTTTATTACCTCTTTTCCTCACCCAAGTTTGTTGCACCAGAGAACACACAAACCACACCTCAACCTCCAGCTCATGTTAGAGAAATTTGGATTAACAAAAGAAAAAAAGAGAGAGAGAGAGACAAAGGGGAGAGGGAGAAACCATGAAACACAATATACTATTGCTTTAGCCCTGACCCTGAAACCCAGGACAAGAGGAGACAGTTGCTTGACTGAGAGAGGAGAGTCGAGATGGGTGTGGACATTTCGAATCAAGACAATTGCTGGGCTGCTTCAATTTAGGGTAGGATGACTCCCTAGCTCACAGTACCTATCAAGTTCTTGTTTTAAAGCTGTAAACCTGTGTTGACAAATAGGGTAGCTAGTAGCTGCATCCAGCTATTTAAAGGCAAACAAGTTCAATTAAATCAAAGTAAAAAATTCAGTACTTTAATCGTTCTAGTTACTTTCAAACACTTGATAGCCACATGTGGTTAGTGGCTGTTGTCTAAAACATTTCTCTCCTCACAGAAAGTTCTACTGGACAGCACTGCCCTTGATTCCTGGTGCTCCCTGAGCTGATTGGAGTCATCCACTCACTGGAGAGCAAGGATTAAGCCATAAGCAACGGCTTAGACACGCTTGTGAAGACTTCAGGTGTGGGAGGTGGCGGTGCGATGCCCAGGCCCAGGGCAGGAATGCCGTGGAGAATCCTGAGGGGAAGTGCCATGAGGGTGCCCCCTCCCCATTGTGGTCTCTGTCCCCGTTAGGGGATGGTGGCCCGTCAGGTCTGTGGGCAGCCTGCATGGCCACTGGGCCCAGATTCCAGAGCAGGGTAGGGCATATCCTAGGGCTGACTGGTGTTTGCTCTGGTTAAGAATGTAAGCAGGAAACATCAAAAACAAATTTGGAGATTTCGTTTTTTTCTCTTGACTAAATGGTGCCTAAGGTCGCCTTTGCATCTAAAAGTCTGTGATTCTTCCCAGGTAGTTAAAAAAGATACATGCGTTGATTTTTAAGACTATCGCAGCACAAAGCAAAAACAGTCTATTGCAGCAGAAAGCAAAATAAGAAAATTTTCTCTTCATTGAAAGGGTTAATGAAAAGAAAAACCATTGCTTCACTAAGTTTGAAACCTATATAACTAAGTTTTATGAACAACCGAAATATTGTATACATAAAACCCAAGTGAGTTCTTTCCTGTCATGCTTAGCAACTCTACTCAGGCAAGAAGTGGTCAATAAACATTGTCTTTAATTAAAAGAAAACAGTTAAATTAATAAAAATTCTCAAATGTCTTAAGAATCTTAAAACTAATTAGAAGTGGGGTTTTAGGCTCATAAACATGAACATAAAATGTAAATGTGGAATAATATTAGCATTATTTGAAGCAATTTGTATTTTGTGTAAAAATGTTAGAACAAAAAATATCTTTATGTTCTGCAGATCCTGGTGGATCTAACTGGCAAAAAGTAAAGATAAATTATGTAAAAATAACATTGTGTAGATAAAGCTAATTTGTTGACTTATTTCAACTGACACTTTTGTCAAGCAGAACTGTTTGCAGAGAACAGTGAATAAATCGCCTCACACATTCCATTCCAAGTTGGCACGACCAAATGATTTCTGACAAGAAGACCTGTAAACTGCTAGGCTAAGGGACAGATTATTAAGAAAGACCACGATTCGTTTCCATAAATTTTCTTTTGCTTTTCTGACTCCACAAGGAAATTGAGGGTCTACAAAGGTGTGTCTATCTGATTTAATCAGGCGATATAGGGTTTCTCAGGGTTCTAAGATTTTTTCCCTTGGTGTTTCTGTGAGGACATTTGAGGTTGAAATCAGGATGGCTGCGTAACACCTCTAGAGCTTTAATCTCAGTTCTGAGAACAGGATGTATATCGAAGGGTTAAAGGATGTAATTTGTACAGTTCAAAGTAAAAGAGAACAGAACAGTCACAATATCCTAAATTACAAAAGACGACAGGCTCTGTTAGTCAAGAATGCAACTTCTTTCCCTTTCCCTCTCAGACCGCTAACTTCCCTCCCAGGAAAGCAACCCAGGCGCTGTGCCCCTGCAGCGTGAAACCAGTCTACTCACCCTGGCCGCCTGCTCCTGGAGCTGTGCCGGCCCCCTCTGCAGTCCACACCAGCCCGGGGTGCTTTTCTACCTGCAGCAATTCTTTGAAGCTCTAGGCCCAGGCGAGGGTGGTCCGTGATTGGGAGGAGGCGTCTCACATGGGCTGAGCCTGCTGCTGCCTGAGCCTCCTCGCCCAGGCGGGGAGTAACCGGAAGCTCTGCCAGTAGATTTCTGCTGCTCTGGAATATGCGACTGTGACAGGTGGAAGCACCTAGACAGACCTCAGCTCATCACTTTTGTGCAACCCTCCCAGGTCTGGACTTTACTCGAATATGAACTCAGGGTTTTGTTTTTATTTTGGGTTAACTTGATTCCGTTTTATGGGTGTGATTTGATGCTTCCTTCTGCTTTTGTGTGTTAAAAGGCCCGTTAATCCTGACTGCTCATAGTGCTGTGGATATGTGTTTACCTGTATAGGGTCATGTCCAGTGTCAGTTTCTGTAACTTGCTATATTCATGGGGATAGTAATTGCCCAAGCAATGCTCACACCATATGTGGTCCAAAGACTAATGAGGAGCAAGAGATCTGGAAACAAATAGATTCTGAGAAATTCGGTCAAAGAGAGAGAGCTCAAGTAATTATCTGCTGATGTCTAGTTATTCCCATTTCTCTCATCCCCTCCCCGACCTTCCCCTCACAACACGTTCTGGAGCTGCCGTGTGTCCTACACAGCACCAAGCACGTTACTTTTCACGGCTGTATAGCACGTCATGGTATACGCGCACTGTGGTTGAATTAACCTGTGTTAGAGATGGCTAATGGCAGTAACGTGAGTGTTTACTGAGTTCTTTCATCACCGGTCAGGACCATCTCTGTCACGGGTTAGGTTCCGCAGAAACAGGCTATAAAATGAAGTTTAGCAAGCAGTGTATTTATTGGGGAGTGCCCTGAGAGTAACACCTATGCAAGGAGGAGGGAAGAACCAGGCTTGAGCAGAGAGAGAAGAGGAGCTGCAGTCTAGGTGGGACAGCCTCAGGCAACCCCCCTCCCTGGGAAACTCTGGAGGAAGATGGGCTGTCAGAGGTGCTCCGCCCTGGGCCCCTCTGTGATCTGTCTTTCCATGCAGGTCGCCCTGGGAAGGCAGTTTTCTGTAGCTGAGGCAATTCCTGAAGGGGGCTGATGACTGGTGGCTGGCGCAGCTGGCAACAGGTGCCTCCTCGAAAGGGGACTGCCTGGGCATCTGTGGTCCTTCACAATGCCTTATTCCCCTTCAGCTCTCCAGGGCCTGGTTAGACAAGTTATGATCATTCATATAATAGAATTCTACACAACTGTTAAAAATGGTGCACAGAAAAATATTGACTGCCGGGAAATAAGTTCACATATTTGTTCAGCAAATATTAATATTTATTAAAAACTTATGTGGCAGGCACTCTTCTAGGTGCTAAAAAGGAGAAAGTAGTTTACAAAATAGTTTGTGTAATTTGATACATTTTAATTTTTTAAAAATTTGTCTATCTGTGAATTAAATAGTAGTAAGAATGTACAGCAAATATTAACGGGAGTATAGCTGGATGGTAAAATATGGGTGACTTTTACAGTCTTCTATTTTTGCACTTCATGTGTTTATAAGAACCTGTAAGCATAAAAAGAGAAACATAAATTATTGAAAATATGTGCTCTACTTCTGGAAACCTTTGTGCTAAAGTAGCAAGAAAGCAAACAAGGACATATGTTTCCATTCATGTCTTAGGCATTGTATATTCTATTACTAGGATTATGTGTGGAGAAAATAAAAAAGATTTAAAAAGCTTTTTGAAATGTGAACACAAAACCCAGTGACAACAGACGGAGGCTAGCTGGGAGAAGGAAGATTATTATTCAGGTAAGAACTACAACTGATTAGGTGAGGAATGTCAAGTCCTTAATATATGACAGGTTTATTTTTCCAGTAATTGATTTCTAGCTCTGTTCTGCTAATCTCTCCTTTCCCTCTGGCTAAGTGGCTCCTTAACCACATCATAACCCCTTCCAAGCTCATCAGTGAATTCATGTCACTAAAAAATTTCAGTTCTGTTAGAAAGACTGAGATGTTTTCTTCCTATCATCATAATTCAGACTTGACACTCCAGTGGTTTGGGGAGTGGGTGGAGGATGGGAAGAGGTCTTCTCTTTAATACCCTCCCCCCATTCCCTGTATCTGCTCATCTGAGAGGGAAATGACAGCATCTTGTGCAGCTGGCCTGGGAGGCTGCTGTCCTTTCTGTTGGCCATCCCCACTGTCTAACTCATCACCAGCAGAATCAGTGAAGACAGGGGTGAAGTACAGGGCTGGCGGAGGAGAGTTCGGCTGAACCCAGCTCTCCTTAGCCCCAGAAGGTGCTCTGCGCTCTTTGTTGGTTTTCAGCCAGTCTGTGTCCTCCAATCTTCCCTCCCCTTCAGGACCCCGGTTCTCAAGCCACATCCATCTTCTGTACATCTCGGGAAGCAGGAATTAAAGGGAGCATGCTGGCCCCCTCTGCCTGGCCATACCACTGCTCCATCACCCTCCAATGTTTGTCCTTCTCCGTGGTAGTTCCAAGGCAAGTTAGCAAGCCTGGTGACTAATGAGATATCTATCTAAAAGATGTTATTCCCATCCACACTCTAAAACTTTTCAATCCTCATGGGGCTTTCCTCTCTCATCTTTGGGGCGAGGAAGCACTGGAATGTTTCTCTTCACAAACACTGCACTCCCCAAACACACCCTTCACTTCAAATCCACTTTTTATGGGTGAGGGAGGGAGCTGGAGTGCAAACTGGGTGGGACAGTGGCTGGCCCCCTTATCTGGAAGTTTTCTGACTTAGGAATGTGGGTTATTTAATGCCTTTTGCTCTCTCTAGTCACCAATTTCAGGAAAAATACTTCTCAAAACATGATGTTGTCTAGCATAATTCCAGTATTTACTGAAAGTCCCAGGTACTGTCATATTTACTGTTCACAAAGCCCTATAAGATAGGTACTATTATTTCCTCATTGTACAGATGAGGGCACTGAAGGTTGAGGCTGTCACCTGCCCACAGTTACCAAGCTCTCCAGAGGTGAGAGCTCTAGTTGGCCTGTCCTCACAGCCTGCACTCTTACTGTTTGAGTGTAGGTAGATCAGTGTAGCTTTTCACATCATATTGAAATTTTAAATCACAGATGTAATTGTTTTTCTATTAGCTGCACAATGAGGCTAATAGAGAGCACAACGTTGTTCCTGGGATATGTAAGAAGCCACTTTCTGCAGAATTGGCTAAAGAGTAAGTCTGCCAGGGCACCCTGGCTCCCTGCAGAGCAGAGCAGGTTACTGAGCACAGCTCAGCTTCTGTGTTAAAAATAACTGAGTCAAACCTGTAAACAATGTGCTTCAGGTGCCCAGGTCCACAAAATTCTCTAGGGCCTCTGAAAATTGTTTTTTCTCCAGCTGGCCTTTACTCTCTTTACAAATTTTCCTCAAATGGAAAAATTCAGGCATTTTGACTTTCAATGGGTCTTCTCTCTTAGCCATCCTTTCACTCAACACTGATTGACATTCCCATATTCCCTTCAGCTCCTGGAGATGACACATGCTTAACTCAGTTCATATGTTTAGATTCTTGCCACCACAAGGCAGCTTCTTAAAACCTGTCTAAACCTTTTCCAGGAAAGGGATATCCCGGCATTAATAGACTGTTACATTTGGAAAGGATTTAAGCTTATTTTAGTAACCATTTATGGTTATTATGCAGAATAACTATATTTCAGTAAAATAATCATTTAGTCCTATTTTTCACCCAATAAAGAAAGCCCCCTATGATATCTCTGATTTCCATTATTAAGGAGCAACTCTATAAAACCTGTGTTTTTCGTAGAGATGTTGTTGAGGATGCCATGAACAATCTTACATTTTGGGTCTAAGAGGTCCCAAGGGAAAACATCTCTGGTCTCAGTATCTGGAAGAATTATACTTTTCCTAAGCAACTGGTTTGTTTTTATCTATTGGACACAATAAATCTTCAAGCAAATTCAATCTTGCCTCCATTCTCACCACTCCATTGAAACTGCTTGTCAGGTTACAAAAAGCCACTGTTTTGCTAAAGCCAGTGAACACTTCTTGGTCTTCCTTTACTCAGCCTCCCAGCAGCAATCGACACAGCTGCCTACCCCGTGCTCTTCTGGCTTCCATAAAATCCCATTCTCTTTGTGCTTCACCTGTTTGTCTGGCTGTTCCTTCTCAGTCCTCCTTTTCTCTTCCTTGGCCTGACCAGTTATGTTAGAAGACTCCAGGGATTGGGTCCAGCTCTTAATTCTGAGTCTAACTCTGACACTGTACTTCCATCAGAAGGAGTCAGCTCCCAACGTCCCTCTAGTTCCTAGTTAGAAGTTCAAGAAGGCAAAGCAACTCTGTTTGGATTTAAGGGTCATAGTGAGAATTTCAGGCTTTTGGCTTCTGATAAACACAGTGGTGTTTCTCTGCTCTTCCTCTGGAAACTTTTTTATTCCGTTGGCCACTGGTTTTTGAAGAACCCTGAATTTGGTTGTGGTCTTTCTTAATTTGATGTTTGGTAAATATCTATGCTTTTGATTTTTGAAAGTTTTTGTTTATTAGATATCGGGTGTGGGAGAGTCTGTGATGCAATTTCAATCCACTCTGTGATCAAAAAGATCCTCTCCAACTCCACTTAGTACTTACTCCTTTCACTCTACGTATCCCCCACGCACGTGGCGTTTGCATTTGCTGATCTCTTTAGTGAGAATTCGTTTTTCCCAGTTGTTCCCAGGGCTGACTCCTGTCACCCTTTAGGTGCGGCTCATCTCTTGCTTCCTCTGAGAGCCCTTCCCGATCGCCCGCTGAAGCGCTCTGCAACCTCCACTCCAGCTGCTTTCCCTTACATCGTCTTGTTTATTTCCTTGTGGAGCAAATCAAAGCCTGGCATTGTTTATTTGCTGTTGTTCTTTCCCTGCCCTTGCTGCCTGACCCAAACTAGAACAGTGCCAAATGAATAAATGAATTTCTGATTTTGGGCAGTTTAGTGTGAATTAGTTCTACTCAGTCCTGGGGTAGGGGGGAAATCATTACATTAAGTAATGCTTGGGAAGAGCCAAAGTGTGCCACCAAGTGCCAGTTGAATGAAGATAATTGCATTTAAGAATGGCGTTAAATTATTCCCTGCTGTTAAAACAACATTCATCATTTTATTCTGATAACAAGATGAGTGTTTATCTGTTATAGAAAATAAAAATCACCTATACTTCCTCACCCAGTGATAAACACAATGAACATTTTGGTGTGGAATCATCCATTCAGGAACTATTTGGGGGACTACTATGTGTCAGGTACAGGTCTAGCATGAGTAGAGTAGGCAGAAAACCCTACCCTCAGAGCACTTCCTATCTTCTTTGTATTTCTCCCCACGTAATTGAGACCATGCCATTTACAGTCTTCTAAACCAGTTATTTTCATTTAATAGTATGGTGCAGACATTTCCCTATGTGATTATTTACAGCATAATTTTCATGGATGTATTCTATCCCACTACATCAATATGCCATTATGTATTTAACTGAACCCCTCAGACTGAAAATTCAGGTTATTTTTAAATTTTTCAATATTATAAATAATGCTGTAGAAAATATCCTTTATATAAATTTTAAAATATATTCATTATTTCCTTAGAACAAATTTCTTGAATTAGATTATCTGACTAAAGGCCATGTTCATCTTAAAGTTTTTTGATTCATGTGGTCAAATTGCATTTCAGAGGGGTTGTAAAATGTATACTCCCCACAACAATATAAGAAAGTGACCGTTTCTCTCCACTTTTAGGTATGTTAGATGCTATCTTTTTCAAAAAGCTATAAAAGACAGTTAATTAGTATCAATTTTTGTTTTAATTTCTATTTCTTTTATTCAGAAAGTTTTCCATTCCTATTTCTAGCCCTCTTCTTTACTTGGGGGTATTTATAGTTTTAAAAGTTTATTTGTAGGAATTTGTTACATATTTAGGATATTGACCTATCATGTTTATTGCAACTATTACTCTTAGTTAGTCATTTACCATTTTGCTAACTTTTTCCTCCACACGCTTTTTTGTTTTTCATGTCAATTATATAAATATTTTCCTTAAGGATCTCTGGCTTTGGCATTATGCTTAGAAAAAGCATTCCAACTCAAGATTTCATATTTTCCTAATTTTTTATATTCTTTTATTCCTTTCAGTCTGTCTCTTTCCCTATTAGAAGCTCTTTTTATGCATATGTATATGTATATTGTTATGTATGTAGAGTTATATTGTTATAGGATGTGGGGTAGATCCGACTATATTCACTCATATAATTAAACAAGAATTACAGTAAT
Source organism: Lepilemur ruficaudatus (assembly GCA_963574885.1). Taxonomy (NCBI): domain Eukaryota; kingdom Metazoa; phylum Chordata; class Mammalia; order Primates; family Lepilemuridae; genus Lepilemur; species Lepilemur ruficaudatus. The sequence continues at coordinate 73,423 of CAUYRT010084718.1, forward strand.
ATTAATTGGATGGATAGCATTTCATTGCATGGGTGTGCCAACCAATGGGTGGTTGGAGAATTATTCCCATTTTTTTTCTTACTATAAAAACTTGACACAAATTTTACCTATAAAATTCTTCAGGTTCAGCGTAATTTCTGGTAGTGTAATTTGTCCATATGAATAATTTCATAGGTGGGGCAGTTTTTGTGATGACTAGTGTAGCTGGTGGTAGGTGACTAAAATAGTGTTAAGGTCATTAGGAAAGAGAAGTCCTTTAGATACTCACAGCTCACTCCTTTCCTCTGCATGTGTATCTCCTTCCCTCTGAGGCTCTGCCTCCACTTAGCTACCCTTGTGGACTCTGAGCTGTGGCTTCTCTCTAGTTCACCTGTCGTTGCTATCCCATCTGCTTTCTGTTTTCAGAAATCATAGAAATCTCTGGTCTCTCTCCCTCCTGCTTTGAGTATTTTAGTCGATTTACTTCCTTCTGTAAATCTTTATTGTAATTTTAATGGAGTTTGAGGAGAATTTCTTTTTCTTAAAAAATTTTAAAAAACCACAGAATTAGGCAGATACTTTAACTCCGACTGTTGGAATCCCAGCTGTTCCTAGTAATAGACCACACTACCACTCTCCATCTGGTGTTATCTTATTGCAAATTCTGCCAACGCCACAAGAAAAAAAATAGCCTTTTGAGACCCTAATGAGGCACTGATGCACTAATATTGTTTGCCACTCAAAAAACATAATTTTTTCTGAGCTTTATCCTTACAATGTTCCCAACCAAATAATTGATGTAAATATTCAAGCCCAGGTACAGAGTCACCTGGAACCATACTTGTCCACACCCCTGTACCGACAAATATTTTTAGGCACAGATGAGCACAAAAACACCAACAGACATAATTACACTTACATACTCACAACTTACATATAAGGATAGGTGTGTTTGAATAGAATTAATATCAAGGTTAATGACATAAGAGCAAAAGGAGATAGGTAGAGAAGCGTGGGTGACTAATGCTAAGAGTGAGTTACTAGGAGGTTAATTTAAAAAAATAAAGTAGGCTGAGTGCAGTGGTAGCCTGGGCAACAGAGTGACACCCTGTCTCTAAAAAAATAAATAAATACAATAGATTTATAAAAAGTATATGCAAGAGACCAAATAGTGAAACAGGGAATTTGTAAAGAGTGGGGGAAATAGTGGGATAATTCTCCCGGGAGGCTTAGGTCTTCCTGTCTCTGCTGCTTCTGAGTTTCACAGCTATTCTCCTTCCTCTTCTTTGTCATCAGGTGGAACTTAAAAATATTAGCCTCTTCATTTCTTTAAAAATAGCTTTATTATTATACAATTCACATACCATAAAATTCATCCTTTTAGTGCTTTTTAGAATATTCAGATTTGTGTAATCATTAACACTAATTCCAAAATATTTTCATCACTCCTAAAAGAAACCTCATGCCCAGTAGCAGTCACTTCCCATTACCACCCCATTCCAGCCCCTGACAACCACTAATCTACTTCTGCTTCTGTGGATTTTCCTGACCTGGACATTTGATATAAGTGAAATAATGATATGTGGGCTTCCGTGTCTGGCTTGTTTTACTTAGCATAATGTTTTTCCAGGATTATCTGTGTCATAGTAATGTATCTGCACTTCATTGCTTTTTATTGCTGAATAATATTCCATTGTATGGATATATCACATTTTTTTCATTTTGAATTAAAAAAATTTTTTATGGTGGTAAAAAGCACGTGACAGAAAATATTATATACCATTATAATCATTTTTAAGTGCACAGTTCAGTAGTGTTAAGTATAGTCACACTATTGTGCAACAGATCTCCACAACTTTTCCACCTTTGCAAACCTGAAAGTCTAAATTCGTTAAATTGCTCCTTATTTCCCCTCTCCCTAAGTCCCTGGTAATTAGCTTTCAACTTTCTGTTTTTGCAAATTTGACTACTTTAGATACCTCATGTAAGTGCAATCATATATGTCTTCTTGTGACGGCTAATTTCACTTAGCATAATGTCCCCAAAGTGTTGTAGCATATGACAAGATTCCTTTTCTTTTTAAGGCTGAATGGTAGTGTATGTATATACTGCATTTTAAAAAATCCATTCATCAGTCGAATAGTTGGGTTGTTTCTACTTTTTAGTTATTATGAACACTGCCATGAACATTCATGTACAAATTTTTGTGTAGACATGTTTTCAGTTCTTTTGACTACATACCTAGGTGTAGGATGGCTGGGTCATTTGATAACACAGTATCTAACTTCCTGAGGAACTGTCAAACTGTTTTCCAAAGTGGCTGTACTAATTTACGTTCCACCAGCAGTATATGAGGGTTCCAATTTCTCCAAATCCTCACCAGTACATGTTATTGTCTGTCTTGTTTATTATATCCTTCCTAGTGAGTGTGAGGTGATATCTTATTGTGGTTTTGATTTGCATTTCCCTAATGACCAATGATGTCATATTTATTCTGTAGATGGAAGGAGAGGATAGACCCAGGAAAACTGCTCTAGTAGCTTTGCTGTCTATTACTGTGTGGATATCAGGGTGGCTAAAAAATGGATTGAGGGAGGGTGACCAGAATTGCTCAGGTAAAATCTGATATTACTACTGTTGATAATAATACTACCAAAATAATTAGGGCTACCAATGCCCAGCACTGTTCTAAGCGCTTTTACAAATTGTATCTCATTTAGCAACACTTGAGACATATACCTCATACCTCATATCTATATGAATAATTCCTTCTTCATAAGCATCCCTAAGGATTCCTTCAAGGGCAGTTGTGCCTTTTGATCTCTGATTATTATGACATTGAAAATTTTATTCCCCATTTTTATTCTACACGGCCATCCATATCCTCTGTCAGTTTTACTCTGAAAGGGTCAACTCTGAGACTCCTTTTCCTCTTCTGTTTGACAACTAGTTCCACCCAGATTCTCACCTTTAGTGCTCACTCCTGGCCTGGGACTACTCCTTCCTCTTAAGGACTAAGAACTGAATATAATTTTAGCCGATTGATCTTCCACACTAGATAGCTTTTTTGGTGGAGAGCCTGAGTCACTGCACATGAAACTCGATCTCCATTTTCTCCCTTCTCTTTCAAACAAACATGTTCAGACAGGATAACTGGACCATAGCAAGCCCATCCCCTCTGGTCCACTGCCTCATTATGAAAGGTCAAAAATGACGGTTGTGAGAGGCCTCACCGAAAGCCAATGCAAAAGGCTGAAGTGGCTGGTGTGGTTGGATCTCAGGTGTTCTTCTTAAAGAAACATGCAAAAGCTGTCTGGTATTAGGACTGAAAAGCAGTGAACTAAATTTAATACTTAGTATTATACTAAGTATTAGTACTTTAATACAATGACTTCAGTCATTGATAACACTTGAGGTTTTGATAACTAATATTATTGGTTTTTCCAGCTTTGGGTTATTTTGTTCAACCAATAGATTAGTTATAACCTTAGTCATGTCACTCAAACTTTTCCCATAGGTTCAGTACAAGTTCATCCACTTTCACCTTGTTTTGCCAGAGTCCACAATCAACAGACGAGCTCCTTATCTGTTGAATGAGAGCATTTATTGAGTCTGAGCACACGTACATTCTGTGGACAACTGAAAGAAAGAACTAAATAAACTTTGCAGTTATAAGGATTTTTTTTGAAAATTATGAGAAATGAAAGTCAGATGTATATGAAAAAGTAAGGTTTGTGTGTGATTGTTCAAACAGAAGCTTAATTCACTTTAATGCAACCACATAATCCCACCAAGTCATCAGCTAAACAGTGTAAGAATCATGTCTCCTTTAATGTTCAAATAGAAATTAAATGGAAGGTTCATCTCACATAAGTAGTATCAGATGATCATCTCAGTTATGATTTCTGGGCAGACACTCTCATACCAGCCAGACCAAGTTAAAACTTTTTGCTTTAAAATACCAGTTGGACTGGTTATACATTCCACATGATGTGGATACTCTTCAGGGGATGAAGATAATGAGAAAGTGACATTCTGCCGCTCCCATAGGTGTGTACAGAGTAGTATAACATATTTGGGTTTTGCTGTAGGTTAAAAATCAGAAGCGAGGTATTCCTAGGTAAGATTAAATCACATCCACTAATAGCAGAGTATGACAAGCAGGCTCGAAGAGGAAAACAACAAAAATTACATTGACGGTACTAAGAAATACAAAAGAGATACTACAATGCCAGTCTTTCATTAAGAGAAAAAAAGTGCTGCTATAAATTATTTTCCACACATTTTCTGAGTGAGAATTTTGTAAACAGCTTGGAAACATGATCGATTTGTATGTTTTTTTTTTTTAAAGGTTTAAACCAATGCAGTTTTAGAAATAACTCTAGACAGACTTGGTTTCTTTTATGAAAAGTATATATAAATTGCTGATAGTATTTTCTTTATTCTCTTTAGGATTTGTGAACTTGTTATTGTTCGGGGCTTTAGTGGAATGAGTACTGAAATACCAATGCATGGATAAGTATAACGTGTGTATTTTTGTATGATTAGCCAGAGATATCTGTAACTGTTATGTGAATTTTACAAAGATACCCTATAGATTTTTACTTAAAAAGTAAGAACGCATTCACCACCAATGCCTATTCAAAAGCCATTTTTCAGATTGGAAAACAGAACATAGTATTGGCACTGATGATTGTAAACAACACGGAAGAGAGATTCGTTCTTTGCAGGTTTCACATGTTTTCTCTTTTTCTCATCATTTCCTGTACCTAAGGAGAATAAAAAAGAATTTTTTTTTCCATTTGCAATTTTGGTCTACTTAAAATCACCACATTTTGTGGGGTTAAAATGTGCAGAGATTTAAAATACATAAGTCTTTGTACTAAGTTGGAACAAATAATTTAGACTTTGGTAAGTCTTTGATACATGTTGCAATTTCTAGGGGAATCATTAAAGATATGAAGAGGACTATTAGGGCAGAGACCACATTCTGTATGATACTGTGATGGTAGATGTATGTCATATACATTTGTCAAAAACCATAGCATGTACAACATAAAGAGAGAACCCTAATGTAAACTGTGGACTTTAGTTACTAACGATGTATCAATGTTGGCTTTTTGATTTGTAACAAACGTACCACATGGATATAAGAAGTTAATAATAGGAGAAATTAGTGGTAGGGGATAGAGTAAGAATAAAGAGGTAAATGGGAACTCACTGTAATTTCTGCTCAATTTTCCTATAAAACTGCAACTGCTTTAAAAAATAAAGGTCTTTCATTAAAAAAAATCATTCTAAAAAGAAACCAAAAAATGTATAAAAATATACAACTTCCAAGCTAATAGAGGGAAAGAGGAGTGACAAAAAAGACAAAAAGTAGAGAAAAGAAACATAACAGGTAGGACAAATAGATGGCACATGGCAAAACAAGAGATAAACCAAAATATATCTTTAATTATATCAAATGTAAATGGTTAAAAGTTTGCCAGATTTGAATACTAATGATAAAAAAGCAAAACTCAATTATATGCTATTTATAGGAAACACATCTAAAATTTAAGGATAGGGAAAAGTTAAAAATAATAAAGATAGAGAAAGATATACCACTTGAATATTAACTGAAATAAATCTGGTATAACTACAAAACATTTGAACAGAGTAGTCAGAGTTCATAACACACCTCTTTAAAATAAAAAAGCGCAATTTACCAGACATATATAAAAATTCTAAATTCATATGTGCCTAATGATGTATCCTCAACCACATATAGACAGCAAAAACTCACCAAACTATGGGAGGCAGGCAAATTCATAATCATGTTAGAAAACCTGAACAACTTGTTTAGCAAGCCTGGCCTAATGGATATATTCAGAACATTTTCTAATAATTGCAGAATAAACATTTTTTCAACTTTAAATAATACATTCACTACAATTAATCATATACTGTGTCATAAACAAGTCAACACATTTCAAAGATTTGACATCATGCAAAGTATGTGCTATAAGCAAAGTACAATTGACTTAGAAACCAAAAGATAACTACAAAATTTAATATCTACTAATTTATGTTAATAATATCTAAAAATGCATAAGTTAAAGAAGAAATCACAGTGAAAATTAGAAACTATTTTGAATTAAATAAAATGAAAATACTACATGTTTAATTTTATGTGATAAAGCTTTAAATACATATATTATTTTTAAAAAAGGAAGCTCTGCTGCAGGAGGAGAAACTTAAAAATAAATTCTCAAATAACTGTATACTATGAACAAAATACAAGCCCCTCTCCTCAACAAACAAACAAACAAAAAAACCAAAATAACCCACACTACCTGAAGGCTCTGGAGACTAAGCAAAGACAGGAAGAGTTTGGAGAAGAGTCTAAACTCGGAGTAAGTGACCAACATGGAATGGTTCTTTTTTCAACTTTGACCCAATGGCAGTTACAGCCGTAGCCATAGCTGTAGTAGTGCAGGAATGCTTAAAACTCTGATAGAAATCACTCTGTCTTTGTGGAATCAGAGAAGTAGCCTGACCCTTGAAACATGTATTTATAGGACAAATTCAAAGTCAGGCAGCAAAAGCTTAAAGAATTCATCCAAGCCATGACCCATTAGCCACAGAAGGCAAGAGAGAGCTTACAGTTTGAATCTAAACATGTTAACTGCCAGCTAAAACAAAAGCATCAACATTTATCAGAGGAATACAGTAGAACTCAGTCTACACAATATAATGTTAACAATATCCAAGGCTGTCTAAAATTATCCCACTTACAGAAAACCTAGAAGATGAAACCCACTCTCAAGGGGAAGGATAATCGACAGATGCTAACTCCAAGGCAATCCAGTGGTGGGATTACTAGACAAGCACTTTAAAGCAGCTATAATAACTGTGCTCAGTGAAGTAAAGGAAAATACACTGGAAATGAAAGAATATATAGAAAATAGAAGAGCAATAGAAAATATAGAAAAGAATCAAGTAGATATACTATCACTGAAAGATAAAAAAAATCACTGGATAGGCTTAACAGCAGAATATAGATGACAGATGAGCCAGTGAACTTAAAAACAGAGCCAAAGAACTATTCAATCTGAAGAAGAGAGACAAAAAACTTGAAAAAAATGAAGAGAATTTCAGGGATCTGTAGGACAATATCAACAGGTCTAACATAAGGATAATTTAAGTCTTATGAAGAGAAGGAAGAAAGTGAGAGAATGGGGCAGGTAAATATCTGAAGAAATTATAGCAGACAACTTCTAAAATTTGGTGAAAGATGTAAGTTTATAGATTTGAGAAGCTCAGCTAACCTCCCAAAAAGTAAATTTCAATTCCAATGAATATCATGATCAAATCCCTTGAAACTAAAGATAAAAATATTATGAAGGCATCCAGAGAAAAATGACACATTATATACAGGGAACAATAATTTCGATGACTGTGGACTTCTCAGAAATTACAAAGATTCCTTTTAAGAAGATGGTGAAAGCATATTTTTAAATAGTTGGGGAGAAAAGAACTTAGAATTCTATGTCCAGCAAAAATGTCCTATAAGAATGAAAGTGAAATAAATTTTTAGATGCAGGAAAACCAAGAGTATTCACTGCCAGCAATGTTACAATACAGGACATGCTAAAAGAAGCTTTTCAGGTTGGAGGAAAATAATTTCAGAAAGAAACTTGGAAATTCACAAATGAATATGAAGAGTGTTAGAAATATACAGTATCTGAATAAATGTAAAAGGTGATTCTTTCCTCTTAGGTTCTTTAAAACACATACAATTATTTAAAGGAAAAATGATATCATATTAATACATATGACAAGTTTAACATGAAGGATGGTGGAAAGGAATAGAAGCTATATGGTTGTAAGCTTTCCTCCTTTTATGTGAAGTAAGACAACGTTAACTTTATACTGTGAAATGTTAGGTATATTGTAATCTTTATAGCAACCGCTAAAAAAGTAATGAGAAGTGGTATAGCTAAAAAGCCAATAGATAAATTAAGTAAAATATTAAAATTATTCAAATAATCCTAAAGAAGTCAATAGAAGAATATAAAAACAGAGGGGACAAACAGAGAATAATAAAATGAGAGATTTAAATTCAGCCACATTGATAATTAGGTTACATGATAACGATCTAAATGAGGGATGGCAAACTTTCTGAAAAGACCTGGATGAGACATATTTTAGGCTTTTCGGGACACATGCTGTCTCTGTCACCGCTGCTGATTCCACTTCCTCCTCTTCTTTTCTCCTTTTTCCTCTTCACTCACTTTAAAGATGTAAATCCTTTCTTAACTTGTGTGTTATTTAAAAACACATGGTCTAAAGTTCACACATGGTCTAAATGGTTCAATTAAAAAGCAGAATTTTCAGAATAGATAAGAAAGTAACTACAAGCCAACCATGTGCTACCTATAAGAGACAAAATTTAAATATACAACACAGATAGGGTGAAAACAAATGGATGGAAAGATATATACCAATATGAAAGATACGAAGATATGAAAGCTGAACTGGATATGTTAATTTTAGGGAAAATAGACTTTAAGACAAAGAATATTACCAAGGATAACAATGAACATTTCATAATAGTAAAAAGGCCAATTAATCAGAACAACATAATGATCATTAATATACATCATAACAGAATGTTAGAGTACATTAAGGGAAAATTAACAAAATTAAAAGGAGAATGGCCCATTCCATAATCACATTAGAAGATGTAAACACCCCTTTTCAGTGATTGATAGAACTGGTTCTCTTTATGCACAGTTCACAAAGCTGACAAATCTAAACAAGTGTTTCATGATTAAGGTTTAATGATAAAATTACAAAGAAAAGCAAGGAAGTCATTATTATAGAGGTCAGAGCAACAGTCCCTTTGTGGGAAGTAATAACTGAGGGAAAGGAGAGGACTTCTGGGATGCTGGCAATGTTTTATTTTGTTTTTTTAACCTGAACGGTAGTTATAGGTATGTTTACTTCATGACAATACAGAGTTGTACACATTTTGTTTTGTACACTTTGCTATACGTGTGCTATACTTACTATAAAGGGAATAAGAAGGTTGCTTTTTTACTCTCATTGCATACCTGGCATAGCATAAAATTCAAGGGGTCCTCTGGCTTTTCATAGACTAAGTTTTCAGTGATCTGCTGAGAGAGAGCATAAGGAAGGCATCACATTACAGTTCTGAGCCAAAGTTATGTGGTCACAGTGTATCCGATGCAGTCTTTCCCACTAACCTAATATGTACCATAGCATTTTGAAGAAATTCATGTATCTCTACAAAGCAGCAACTTACTTTATTACTAATGATAAATTTTGCCAAATTAGGGGTAAAATTTGGAGGAGTAAAAACTTAGTAATAAACAGTAATGGCTATTCTTACTAGTTTCCAAGATCAAAGAGGTAGTAAGAAAGTGTTGCAGAAAAGTCTTTGTTTTGAGAGTTGTGATCTTGCTGGACTGAGAAATTAAAAAATTATTTGCTTCAAAGAATAGTCAAAGGAAAGTCTTTTAGAATAAAAAGTTTGAAACACTACATGATTTTGCATAGAAACTTCCTTCTGAGACATTTGATTCTAAATAGTGAAAATGATGTTCAGTATTATAATATTAAATGAGAAAGTATACACAAAACTTCCAAGATTCACTTTTATACTTTTTGTTGTTATTGAATAAATAAAAAAATTATAATAAAGTAAGCACAGTTCTCATTTGCAGGGAATAACAATCAGGTAAATTTCAGTTATAAAATATTCAGTTCTGTTTAATGCACCCACATCATTCAATTATGTATTTCATATATATTTCCATTAAACACATATTTGATTACTAATTTTTCTTATAACAACACTGCATGCATAAGCATTCATTTTTCTTGACAGATGAAGAAAATTGTTTATAAAATTATTTATAAAACTCTACTTTCTTCAACAAGTTTCACCTTTCAGCTTAATAATTAATTCCAGAAACCCAATCTTTAGTATTCTCCCAATGAAAGGACATTTAAAGAAGGAAAAGGCATAAAGCAGGGTTTATGAAATACAGATCACTTATCTATTTTATATGAGCAATCTGAGGTTCACAGAAGTTAAGTAATTTTCCCCAAATCACAAAGATAAGAAGTGGCAAATTTAGGATTTGAGCCTTGGGCTAACAGATTGCAAAATTTGTGCTCTTTCCTCTAGTTTCTATTTCTTTAAATTTAAACATCTCCAGCTTAAATGCCTTCATTTGAGGTAAGCCATTCTTATTTTATACCTTTCTAACCACAAAGTTATTTCATGTACATATGCTATTTTACATGTACATGTGCATTGCTGTATAAACAATATTAACATAAAAATAAACATGACAGGCAAACAAAAATAACCAAACAAATATAAAAAAAAATATATGTGTATATATGATAATCTCTTATAGTTCCATATTGGTCAAGGAATGTAATATTTTAAAGAAGGTTCCAGCACCTCAATCTGAGGTCAGTGAGATTTGTAATTTCAAGAATTAGAAGCAATTTTTAACTATTTCTTTTTCACCCTAGAGAATGTGGATTATGAGATGGTCACAACATTGGTCATTTTTGAAAGTACAGTCATGTACCATATAATGATGTTTTGGTAAATGAGAGACAACATACACCATGGTGGTCCCATAAGATTATTAATGTAACGGAACTTAAAAATTCCTATCACCTAGTGACGTTGTAGCTGTAATAATGTGTGTTTGTGGTGATGCTGGTGTAAACAAACCTACTGTGCCACCAGTTATATGAAAGCGTGGCACATAAAATTATGTACAGTACATAATGTTTGATAATGATAAATGACTATGTTACTGGTTTATGTATGTACTATAATATGCTTTTTATCATTATTTTAGAGTACTCCTTCTACTTACATGTAAAAAAAGTTAACTAAAACAGCCTCAGGCAAGTCTTTCAGGAGGTATTCCAGAAGAAGGCATTGCTGTCATAGGAGATGACAGCTCCATGCGTGTTATTGCCCCTGAAGACATTCCAGGGGGACAAGATGTGAAGATGGAAGACAGCGATATTGATGATCCTGACCCTGTGTAAACCCAGGCTAGTGTGTGTGTTCGTGTCTTAGTTTTTAACAAAGAAATTTAAAAAGTACAAAATAAAAATAAAAATTTTAAAAATAGAAAAAAGCATATAGAATAAGAATATAAAGAAAGAACACATTTTTGTACAGCTGTACAAAGGGTTCACGTTTTAAGCTAAGTGTTATTCAAGAGTCAAAAAGTTAAAAAAAAATTTAAAAGTTTATAAGCAAAAACATTACAGTAAGCTAAAGTTAATAGATTATTGAAGAAAGAAAAAATTTAGTGTAGCCTAAGTGTACAGTGTTTACAATGTCTATGGTAGTATATAGCAGCGTCCTAGGCCCTCACTTTCACTCACCACTCACTCATTGACTCACCCAGAGCAACTTCTAGTCCAGCAAGCTCCATTTATGGTAAGTGCCTTATACAGGTGTACCATATTTTATATTTTATACTGTAATTTTACTGTTCCTTTTCTATGTTTAGATATGTTTAGAGACACAAACTTATCATTGCCTTCACTATTCAGTACAGTAATATGCTGTACAGGTTTGTAACCTAGGAGTGATAGGCTATACCATATAGCCTAGGTGTGTAGCAGGCTATACTCTCTATATTTGTGTAAGTATTCTCTGTATGTTTGCACGACAAAATTGCCTTAGGATGCATTTCTCAGAATGTATCCCTGTCACTAAGCGAGGTATGACTGTATGATACTTTTGCCTGGAAAGTGTTTTTTTCCTTCTCTTCAATTGCCAATATTTTATCCTTCCTTCCTAGTCTAGCAAAAACTTTAACCTGGGTCAAGTTTTCCCCCATCAACCAATGTACCTGACCTCTAATCCCTCTAAAGAGCTTCATATCATGGCATCATCCATCTGGTGTTTATCGTTTACTACTTTTGGTAAATACATCTTACTGCACTTACTGACCTCTCAATTACATTACATCCCTTGTGTAGCATACACCTTTTCTTATATCTCTTGAAAAACTCACAGTTAAAGAGAGGGATTGAGAGGTTTACCTGGAATATTTGCAGAATGCAATGTTTTTCCATGTATCGGAGTGAAACTTCGTAAGGATCTTCATATACTATAGAAGGGAACCTCCCCTTATAACCTCGATTGTATCCATAAGATTTTTTTTCTTGCTCGACTTCTGGAAAATCATCCTGAAATTTAAATGCACCCCCAAAGAGTATTTAATAAACCAGAAAGCCCCAGGAATTGTTGTTGGTATCAGTGAAACCCGGTGTTGATCTTAACACCACGAGTTGGAGAAAACACACATTTTTATGAGACCTGGCTGATCCTCTAGGCAATATAATGCACCTCAAGCTCTGGGAGGTACCTTAGGCATCTCCAATCAACTTCAAATACTGTTTCCTTCACAGGGATCTCTAATTGACTCCAAATTCCTTTCCTTGGTAGAAGCCCAGAGAGGGAAAATAACTTAGTATCACAAAGCAGCAGAAGCAGGACTTGAAACCCAGGTTTCCTGAATCCTAGTTCATTCACTCTTCCTGAATGGCCTTAGGGTAGTAGAGAAGGCAATACATCTCTTTTATTTTCCACCCTTCTCCTACCCTTCCTGAAACTTATGGGTCATACATATTACAACATGTGGGTTTATTCCCCAACCTTGACCTGACATGTGTCCTCCTACTCCTTACCCCCACACCCATGCTTACAGGCCCCGTCTTGGTTTCCAACCTCCCAGATAGATATAAAATGCATCTTTAACCTACAGGGTTGGTTTCTGTGGCTTGAGTTTTTTCTTTACCAGTGATATAGTCCAATGTAGATGAGATGGAGGGGAGTCTTCGGAAAATGTCTTGGCCTTTTGCTTGGAAATTACTGATGGATTTGGTATCAACTGGGTTGTAGGCTTGGGTGATGGTTGCACTTTCAGTTTCATTTTCTACTTCATGTGAAAGCTTGGAATTCAGGTCTATTTGACTATCCTTAAATTTGTAGGGATATACTCTGTGGTCAGCCTCTTTGTCCTTCTTGCTATCCTCAGATTTGCCAAGTGTTGCATAGTAAGACAGATGGTCTTCTGTGTGATCACCTTGTTTTTCTACTAAGTGAACCTGGTCAGATTCACTGGAGCCAACCTTGTTAACTGGAAGTTGATCGGCCTGGCGTTCAGGTAGTTTGGAGCCTTGGCCATACACTGGGTGGTGAGTCTTTACAGATGTTTTATGGTCAACCAGGCCAGATGATCTTTGGTCAGTCTGCTTAGAAATTCTTCTCTCAGCCTGGCCTGACATCCTGTGGTCAGTCTGTGCAGAAGCTCCTTGGTCAGATGGCATGGGCAATTTATCATCCATCTGTTCAGACATTCTCTCAGCCTGGCTGAACATCCTGTGGTTGGCCTGCTCAGAAGCTCTTCTCTCAGCCTGGATGGACATCCTATGGTCGGCCTGCTCAGAAGCTCTTCTCTCGGCCTGGATGGACATCCTGTGGTCGGCCTGCTCAGAAGCTCTTCTCTCAGCCTGGATGGCCATCCTGTGGTCGGCCTGCTCAGAAGCTCTTCTCTCAGCCTGGATGGACATCCTGTGGTCGGCCTGCTCAGAAGCTTTTCTGTCGGCCTGGATGGACATCGTGTGGTCAGCCTGCTCAGAAGTTCTTCTCTCGGCCTGGGTAGACATCCTGCGGTCGGCCTGCTCAGAAGCTCTCCTCTCCTCCTGGCTGGACATCCTGTGGTCAGTCTGTCTGGAAGCCCTTTGGTTAGATAGTGTGGACAATCTTTGTTCAGAAGTTCTTTGGTCGGTCAGGCCAGACTCCTGGTCATCACTCTGTTCCTGCTCTTCATTATAGGCCTGGCTAGATGCCTTTCCTTCCGTCTGTTCAGATGATCTTTGGTCAACCTGATCATATGCTCTAAGGTCAGCAGCATAAACACCGTCTGCCTGGCCTGATGTTTCACTCCCATCACCTTCAGGTACTTTGTCGTCAGCCTGACCAAATATGTTGGATTCAGCCTGGCCAGACAGTCTTCTGGCACTTTGGCCAGCTATTCTGTGATCAGTTTGGTCATCTGCTTCACCTTTGGCCTGGTTCTTCTGGTGGTCTTCTGCCCGGCTATTAGTGCGGCTGGTGGATGGGGGCGCAGCGGTGCTTTCATATTCCCAGGATTCGGCTGGAGCCTCTTCTGGAAGCTCTTCCATTTTCTGCTGTCCCTGATTGGTGTGGGTTGCCAGGCGCTGTGGGTGGGGCTGTGCTGGGTCGTCTAGGTGACATTCCAGAAGCGTGACTTGATTTCCGTGGGCTTTGTTGGGGCCTCCTCCGGGCCAGGCTCTTCTGCCGCCTGGGACGCCTGGCTGAGGTCTTGGCACCGGCCGCGGCCTGGAAAAAAGACTGTCTGTCAGCCCACGCCCCAGTGTGAACCCGAGCGCAGAGCGACCCTTCGTCCTGAGAAGACGTGGTTGCCGCATTTTGGCAACTAGAGCTTCTCCTCCGTCCTCCACGGACTAGGCTTCAGGGCTCCGCATATTGATGCCTTGTTGTTTCCGGAGGTTCAGGGCGATGTGTTTGAAATAAACCTTATCAGGTACTGCCCCTCTGATTAACACCCTCCACCCCCATGTTAACAAATGAACGTGCAACCAGCAGCAACCGTATGGGGGCCCTTGTACCTAAGCAGAGGTTACTGGTGCCATCAAATCAAATTCACGCTTTGTCTGGCGTGTTTTGTCTTTAATCACAGCTGTGATGTACAGTAGAATATTAGTATTGGGCACTATGCTAGTAAATGGTCCTGCTAAATGTCATTCTTCTTTAGATTCTAATCGGTATTGTGGTGACATAGCCAAATTATGTTCTTTTACTTTTTTAAAAAACCATTTTTCAGTGGAGAGAATGGCCTTTATTAAAAAACAATAAATGTTGGCGTGAATGCAGAGAGATAGGAACACTCATACACTACTGGTGGGACTGCAAACTAGTGCAACCTCTGTGGAAAGCAATATGGAGATACCTTAAAGCAATACAAGTAGATCTACCATTTGATCCAGCAATCCCGTTACTGGGCATCTACCCAAAAGAACAAAAGACACTCTATAAAAAAGACACCTGCACTCGAATGTTTATAGCAGCACAATTCACAATTGCAAAGTTGTGGAAACAACCTAAGTGCCCATCAATACACGAGTGGATTAATAAAATGTGGTATATGTATACCATGGAGTATTATTCAGCTATAAGAAACAACGGTGATATAGCACCTCTCCTATTTTCCTGGATGGAGCTGAAACCCGTTCTACTAAGTGAAGTATCCCAAGAATGGATAGACAGGCACCACACGTACACATCAGCAAATTGGCTTCCCTGATCAACAGCTAAGTGGACATGCAGGAACAACATTTATCGGGACTGGGGCAGACGGGAGGGGGAGGAGGGGATGGGTATATACATAGATAATGAGTGCAATGCGCACCATATGAGGGATGGTCATGCTTGAAGCTCTTACTAGAGGGGGGAAGGGGGCAAGGGCAATATATGTAACCTTAACATTTGTACCCCCATAATATGCTGAAATAAAAAATAAAAATAAAAAAATAAAAAACCATCTTCAGTACTGGCTTTACAGTTTATCATTTCCCAGTACTGTTTTCAGTAGTACCAGCAAGAGTTTAGTCCTCCTAGTACTCATGTTACCAAGGTCATCCGGATCTCTCCTCACAAGAAGAGTGTGCAGAGAGGACAGTTGTGCTCTCCTCCCCAGCCCCACCCTCACACGCCGCTTGGCAGCTCATTCCTGCAGGAGCATCCTCTTCCCTGTCTCAAGGAACAGGTGAGCAGCTCTTTTCTACCCCCTGTGGGAAGAGCTGTCCTAGGAGTGGTGTTTTCTTCCTAAATTAGACGTAGGATCTATGGCTGGATCACCAGAGGGAGGAAAGAGCGGGTGAGAACGGGGTCTAAATCACACCATCTAGTGCTCTTAGGGTAGATGGAGAGTTAGGAGGAGGAGTTCCAGAGTTCCAGAGAGGAAGGAAGTAAGGAGAGTAGGAGAAAGACACCAGAAGAAATATTTAGCAGGTGAAGAATTTGTGCTTGATAGTGTTGCTCAGTAGGGTGCAGTTTTGAGATTTGGCCCTCCCTTTTTGAAATAAACCTTAAAAATGCACTTCAGAAGTAGCAGGCTCTCTACTTTCAGGAGTAGGGCAGTACAGAGACATTGTACTTTGACTCTCCAGAGCTTAGAACCACTGAGGCAGACCCAGGATTGATGGTGCAATGCCAGCTAACCCCTTGTTTAAAGGGGTGTTGTGTAATTTACCAGTATTTATGAATTTTCAAGTTTTCTTTCTAGTATTGATTTATAGATTCATTCTATTGTGTTCATAGAAGATAGTTTGTATGATTTCAATCTTTTAAAATATATTAAGGCTTGTCTTGTGGCCTATCATATGGTCTAGCCTGAAGACTGTTGCATGAGTAGAATGTGTATTTGCTACTGTTGGGTGGAATGTTCTTTATATGTCTGTTAGGACTAATTGGTTTATAATGTTGTTCAAGTCATGTATTTTCTTATTTATCTTCTGTCTAGATATTCTGTCCATTATTGAAAGTGTGGTATTGAAATCTCCAATTGTTATTGTGGAATTGTCTATTTCTTCCTTCAAATCTGTCAATGTTTGTTTGCTTCATATATTTTGGAGCTCTGTTATTTGGTATAAATATGTTTATAATTATTATATATTCTTGTTTAATTCATTCTTTTATATATTATAATAACTTATGATATATAATGTACTTCTTTGCCTCTCCTAACAGTTTTTGACTTAAGGTCTATTTTGTCTGATATTATTATTATCATTATTTTTGTTCATGCTGGTTTTTTGGACCATATATATTTATTTAGAACTTTGTAATTTATGAAGCACTTCCATGTCTGCAGTCTCAGCAGATTCTCTCTCTCTCTCTCTCTTTTTAAATTTCAGAATATTATGGGAATACAAATGTTTTGGTTACATGCATTGCTTTTGTACTGCTTGAGTCAAAAAGCTATAGGTGTGCCCATCAACCAGATAGTGTACATTGTACCTGTTAGGTATGATTTCACCCATCCCCACCTTTCCCCTCCCACCTGCATGATTTCCATTGGGTTCTACTTCCATCTGTGCACATGGGTGCTGATTGGTTAGTTCCAATTTAATAGTGAGTTACATGTGGTGTTTGTTTTTTCATTCTTGAAATACTTCACTTAGGAAAATGGTCTCCTGCGCTATCCAGATTATTGCAAAAGCCATTAATTCATATTTTTTATGGCTGAGTAGTACTCTATGCTGTGCTTATACCACATTTTATTAATTCACTCATGAATTGTTGGGCACTTGGTTGATTACACATCTTTGCAATTGTGAATTGTGCTGCTATAAACTTTTGAATGCAAACATCTTTTTGATAAAATGACTTTTTTTTTTTAACTTGGGTAAATACCCAGTAGTGGGATTGCTGGATCAAATGGTAGGTCTACTTTTAGTTCTTTGAGGAATCTCCATACTATTTTCCATAGAGGTTGTACTAGTTTTCAGTCCCACCAAGAGTGTTTAAGTATTCCTTTCTGTCTGCATCCATGCCAGCATCTATTGTTTCAGGACTTTTTGAAAAAAAGCCATTCTCATTGGGGTTAGGTGATATCTCATTGTGGTTTTGATTTTCATTTTTCTGAGAATCAGTGACATTGAATGTTTTTTCATATGTTTGTTGGCCATTAGTCTATCTTCTTTTGAAAAGCTTCTGTTCATATCTTTTGACAACTTTTTAATGGAGTTGTTTGATTTTTTTCCTTCCTGATTTGCTTGAGTTCTTTGTAGATTCTGGTTATTAACCCTTATTGGATGTATAGCATATGAATATTGTCTCCCATTCTGTAGATTGTCTATTTGCCCTGTTTATTGTTTTTTTGGCTGTGCAGAAGTCTTTTAATTTAATCACATCTCCTTATTAATTTTTGTTGTTGCTGTGATTGCCCTTGGGATCTTCTTCATAAATTCTTTGCCTAGGCCAATATCTATAAGAGTTTTTCTAACATTTTTTTCTAGAATTCTTATGGTTTCATGTCTTAGATTTAAGACTATTATCCATTTTGAATTAATTTTTCTGAGTGGTGAGAGATATGGATCCTGTTTCAATCTTCTACATATGGTTATCCAATTTTCCCAGCACCATTTGTTGAATAGGAATTCTTTTCCCCAGTGTATATTGCTGTCTGCTTTGTCCAAGATCAGATAGCAATATGTGGATGGTTTTACATTTGGGTTCTTTGTTCTGTTCTATTGGTCTATGTCTCTATTTTTGTGTCTCTATCATGCTATTTTGGTTACTATAGCCTTATAGTTTAAAGTGTGGTAAAGTGATGTCTCCAAATTTGTTCCTTTTGCTTTCTCAGATTTGTTATCTGGGAAAGTTTTAATTTCTTCTTTATTTTTGAAGGATAGTTTTGGTGAATGTAGAATTTTTGATTGACAGTATTTTTTTCAGCACTTTAAATATGTCATCTCATTGCTTTCTCGCTTCCATGAGTTATGCTGAGAAATTGGTTGTTAATCTTGAGGATCCTTCTATGTGAGGAGTCACTGCTCCTTTGCTGCATTCAAGATTCTTTCCTTCAAAAAGTATTTGTCTTTTGAAAGTTTGTTGCACTGTATCAGTATGAATCTTTTTATGTTTATTATTCATGGCGTTTATTGAGCTTCTTGGATAGGTAGATTCATTTCTTTTATCAGATTTGTGAAGTTTTCAGCCATTATTTCTTTAAATATTCTTTTCCCTTCTCTCTCTTTTTCTGGAGCCCCTGTTATATATATATGTGGTACATTTGTTGGTGTTTTATAGGTCTCTGAAGCTCTGTTCATTTTTATTTATTCTTTTTTCTTTCTGCTCCTCAAGTTGAATAATTTATATTCAACTTGACCTATCTTCAAGTTTGGTGATTCTTCTGAGGGCTCAGATCAGCTGTTGAAATCCTCTAGTCAATTTTTCATTTCAGTTATTGTACTTTTCAGCTCTGGCATTTTCATTTTGTTTCTTTTTATAATATCTATTTTGTTATTGCTATTTTCTATTTGTTAAAACATCATTCTCTTGGTTTCCTTTAGCTCTTTGCTAATGGTTCCTTTATCTCTTTGGACACATTAATAATAGCTGATTTAATGTCTTTGACTACTAAGTCTAAATGGTCCCTTTATAGACATTTTCTGTTAGTTGCTTTTCTCCACGTGCATGTTGCATATTTTCCTGTTTCTTTGCAAATCTTATACTTTTTTTTTTAACTTGACATTTTAGATAATATTTAACAACTATGATATCAGATTTTTCCACCTTCTAAGATTTGTGGCCATTTTGGTTGTTTTTTCTTGTTGCTGCTTATTTATTTTCGCATGAATTTTCTGGACTAGTTCTATAGATCCTGATTCCTTGCAGTGTTGCAGTGTATGACCACAGTTCTCTGCTACCTTTTATTTTTTTTAAGCTCTTATTTTTATTTTTAAGCCCTAGCTTTCTAGGGGTCACTCTTAGGACAGCATAATGTAGTTGTTAACTTATGATTGGTTAGAAGATTTCATTAAATGTTTTGCTAGTATGTCTTCTGTCCTTTGCCAAGGGGTTTTATGTGAGATGTCATGCCTTCAGCCTTCAGGCAGTTTAAAAGGCTGCCTTTATTTCCTGCTTACACTGGACTTCAGGTTAGTCAGAGATGAGTGGGTGACGCCTTCTTTGCCAAGTCTTTCCTTGGCATGTGCACAGCCTTTTAAATCACTTAGAATATGTTGGAGCTTTTCATAATTCTCCATGGCAATTCTAGTTCTCAAGGATTTCCTTTTAAATTCTGGGCTAGACTCTTGTTTGCCTCAACTGGCAGCATAGCCTTAGGCAGTTGAAATGTTGCCAGCAGTTTGCTATTATTTTGATAATGCCCCAGGGGTATCCTCCCCCACTCCCACTGCACACTTGCTGAGCTGAGTTCTGAGCCAAACCAAATGGCCACCACACGCTGAGAATTGAGATTTTTCTGGGAGCTGCATGTTCAGACAAAACATTGACTGTCCCAGGGATGGTTCTTTTAATGGAATTCCAAAAACAGTTAGTCCCTTCCAGATCTTTCCATTGTGTCCAAAAATGCTGGCTTTTGGCCTTTGCCATTGAACTGGAGAGGGAGGGGTGATGGGAATAGCCCCAAGTTGAAACATCACAGACACCCCACATTCTTACCAAAGTTGAGTAGTTTTTTTTTGATAGGTGATTTTCAGTTTCCTTTTTGGCTTTGGTTAATTGCATGTATATGTATATAATGCCATATATATAAAATGAGAAATTGGCTCCTGCAATTATGGAGGTTGAAAAGTCTTTAAGTTGGAGACACAAGAAAGTCAGTCGTGCAACTCAGGTTCAAAGGCCTGAGAAACGGGGGAGACAATATTGTAAATTCCAGTCCTAGGGCAGGAAAAGACCAATGTTTCAGCTCAAACAGGCAGGCAAGAAAAAAAGAGTCAAATTCCTCCCTTCTTCTTCTGCCTTTTTATTCTATTCAAGACCTCAATGGATTAGATGATGCCCACCCATATTGGGGAGGACAAACCGAGTCCACTGATTCAAATGCTAGTCTAATGGGAAACACACTCATAGACACATTCAGAAATAGTGTTTAATCTGGACACCCTGCCATGCTGTCAAGTGTACATAGAAAATCATTACAGTTGTTTTACCCATATTTTTATTGTTTTAGGGGGACAGCAAACTCACCAAGTTCCTCATTCTGTCGTTTCAAAACCAGAACCTGAATTATGTAATCTTAAGTCTTAAAAATGTTTTGTAAGGGTTTTGAGATAGTAAATAAAATTTTGTACCACTTTTATAAATTTTAGAGGGACACCAGATGCTAAACCACTGATTTTTTTCTAATCACCTCGTTTTATAAGTTTATATGGATTGTTAATTTATTAGTTAAGATTTCCCTGATTAAATTTGCATATGTGTGTTCCCCTATTTCTTTACCTACTGTCACATCTTGATAGAGTGCTCAATGATTTTCACCTGAGATTCAAATATTTAGTTCTAGACCAGGGAGAAGCTTAGAGAGGATGCAGGGAGTTACGGCAGACATACCTCCTAACATAGATCCTTAAATGTATGATCTCTTGGCTCTATATATGTTTTGTATTAGATATGTTTATAATTATGATGAATAAATATGAGCCAATTTTTTTGCCTCCTTGTAGAGAGAGATCCAGAAAACTTGTTGGCTGGAGTTCAAGGGAAGTATAAAAAAGAAAAAAAGTATAGTTTAATTTTTTGGAGTAGGAAAGGGCAAAAAGCCACCCTAAGCTAAACTGAGAGAGAATATAAAGGTGTTTTGTTTTGTTCTGTTTCTTTGTGGTGGTAGGCTAGAGGAGTCTATGTGAGGGAGAACTGGATGTGGGACTTGTGAGTGCTCATCCAGACCGAGGAAGGAAACTGGTAAATGCCATCTTCTAAGTTTGAAGGTCTCAAGGTATCTGTGGTTTCCTAATGTGAAAGAGTTTGTAACTTTTAACTCCTCACCACTCATGGCAGAGGAGCTGTTTAACTTACCAGGAAAGACTGGATGAGTGTGTTTCTGTTGAATTTGCACATATGATGCCATGACAGGGAGTAATACAGACGCAAAGGAGGATTGGGGGTCCCTGATGCCAGCAGCTGTGACAGAGAAGCACTATCCATGCTACCACCCTGATCCATCCTAGGGCAACTGTAGGTGATCCCATGGAGATCTAGATTAAGGTAGCTTTAGCTGGTCCATTCTTCTATTGAGGTTTCTGTGTGATTAGGTGGAGTAACGCAATGGTTCCCGTCCTAATATTTTGTTATGACTCTGAATCCTGTACCCAAGGACATTTTCCTGAAAGAAACTATTTTTTTTAATATTTAAAGCATGAGATTCATGTATTACAATGTTATCACAACGTAAACTGTTTCTTCCCTTCTTTCCTTAACCTTTCTCAGCTGAGAAGAGGCGATGCCTCTGGTAGAACTTTTGCTCTGGTGGGACTGCTTGTCCAGAACTGGTGAGTGACTGGACAATGGTAAGGTTTCATCACCATTAGAAGCTATTGTCTCTGAGGGCCTGGCTGAGAGAAAGGCTTTTTGTGTACTGACCTCTTCTCTCCTTCTCCTACTACTAAAAAAATCTTTTATTTCTCAATCCTGTAGAGAAAAATCATTTTTCATTTCAATTTGCCATGTGACAGGCAACGTGGTTACAATAAGAAAAAAAATAGACAGAATTCTTAACCTCAAGAATCTCATATTCTGGCAGGAAGATCTGACAAGAAAATAAATCATTATAATGCACTGGGTTAAGAGCTATGATGGGAGAAGTACGAACAGCTATTGATGCATAGAGAAGAGGCGTGTAACTCAAAGTTGAAGGGTGAGGAGATGTGACACAAATGTGGTCAGACGTATAGTCCGTTCGCTATTAAAGGGCCTCTGGAGTGCTGGAGTTCAGCTGCGGCCATAACATCTCCTAGCTCTCTTTGCTTGGACACATTTCTTAACCTTTCCAGGCTTCAGTTTTTTCACATCTAAAATGGGGACAATAATGCACTCACTTTATTGGGTTGCTGTGGAAATAAATGAATTATTACATATGTTAATAAATTGCTTACCACAGTGCTTTAGTAAATAATAAAAAATGGCAGCTCATGATTATTATGCTGAGAGCTAAAGGGTTATTAAGAGTTAAGAAGTGAATGGGGGTGATCAGTGTTAGGAGAAGTATATTACAGGCAGAGAAAAGAGCACATTGAATACGTGGAGACAGAGCAGATGATGGGGAGTTTGAATAACTAAGAGAAATTCAATGTGCTATGATACTGGTAGAAGGCATTGGGTAACAACAGATGAAGCAGGAGAGGTGAATGGGGGTCATATCATAGAGATGTTGGGCCTTTATCCCAAGGGTATGCAGAATTATCAAAGGATTTCTTACAGGGTGATGACAGAATCTGACTTGCAGTTTAGACCATTCTAGTTGTAATTGGGAAAATGGATTGAAGGAGGAGAAGACTGGAGGTAGGCAGACTAAGAAGACATTATTATGGAAACTTCCATTTTTAGAATGGTTGAGTGTAGATGGTACTGTTCTATTATCTCAAAAATCAACCCAAGGCAAGAAAAACAGGAAACAAAAGTGCAAGCTCCATCTTTGCAAAAAACTAGATGAAATCTATAACCCTGAACCACAATATACAAGGAAGCATTACCAAGAGCAGTTATAGTGAGAGAGGAGTACAGGCAAATACAGAAAGGTATTGTTTGCATCTGTATATATCAGTGCTCAGAAAAATTTTTGGATTGAATTGAGATCTTTGTGATCCTTCTGCAGAATTTTAGTGATTTGAAGTAGGATTGCAATCAGAGGGATTAACCACATTTAAGTAATAGCGGAATCAAAGTACACTTGAGACTTACACTTCTAAAAGACATTCTCCACCTGTGACATTTTTTTTCAATTTTCATATGTCATACTTTGCCATTTGTTACAATTGGTTAAAAAGTGAAACATTGTACTCAATATGACTGATTTCCCAAAGGGAATAGATTATGAATGCAAATAAGTTGTTAACTGAGATATTACTACAATTTTTTAAAATTTTTGAAAACGTGTAAGATAAAGTGTTTGAAAAAAATGTTTGAGTAAAAAAGTTGTTTTGATTTTTAAAAAGATATGCCAGCCAATTGAACACATCACTTTTGTGTGCCTTACATTTTTCTTCCACTAGAGAGCAGCAAAGATTCATAATTGAATCAGGCACGCATTAATGCTTTGGGATTATTTTTAGACTATAGTTTTCAATGCAAAATTGTACAAAATGCATTTGCCACTAATTTTAAAAACATGTTTTGTTGACTTTCTGGCCAAGTGGAAATTAATCCATAGTAAAATCTTTTTAAGTTTAGTAAAGCCAATTGTGTTATGTGGCAGAACAATTTTCTTACCTTAGTTTTAGACTTCATTTCTTATTTCATTTATTCACCCAGCAAACATGTATTTAGCTCTATTCCATGCTAGACCCTTTGCTGTTCTGGGGGATACAAAGCTGAAGAAGACATAGTCTCTGCTTCAGAGAACCCTGTTTCATGAAAAAAAATATTGTTTTAATATTTCTACACTAAATCCGATGGAGGATATAAACACTGTGTATAAGACGTAATATATACAATGCATTGAATGCTTACGATGCACTAGGTAGGCACTGTTCTAAGTGCTTTTCTTCTCCTATCTCATTTACTACTCACAACAACTCTAAGAAGTAGGATGGAGCCAGTATTTGAACTTAGGCATCTTAATACACCACTGGCACACTTCATCACTATATAATACTGCTTCCCATAGGAGCTTTGTTCTCATTCACTTACGGAAAAACAAGACATCCTGGAGAAATAGATAGCATCATAGGAATTAAGTGCTCCCTGTTGAGGTCTATGATGGAGTCTCAACAAAGGTACTCCCTTTCTGAACAGCTTGGATTCTGAACAGCTTGAGGAGTAAAACAAAAGAGTTGGGAGATAGGGATCAACATATCACTCTTGTTACTGATAGAGGTCAAATTGGAGGATTTAGATCTGTTAGCCAAATGGGCTTGCCAATACCACGTCCCCAAATGAGCAGCCTTTCTTTCTAAAGGAAGCCCAGGTTTGGGGTGAACCTCACCCTTAGCCCTTCATCCAGCGCTTGCTCCCAGCAGGGGCAGAGTCCCTGGAGGAGGAGTGAAATGTGTGCTCTCTCTTAGGAGCTCACTCCCAAGAGGAAGAAAGGAGGTTCTGAGCCAAGGATGCCCAATTTGGTCTTCCCAAATTTACCAATCCGATAAATCATTCCATCTCCTGTGAACAGAGAGAAGCCAATACTTAGTTATTGAGTTCCTTCTTCTAGGAAGGAAACATCAGAAGTAGTGGAGATGCATTCCTCCCTAATATTTCCTAACTCCTGACAGCTATTTACTATTTAATTTTTTTGAGAAAAGTATTATGGTAGGCAGAATCATGGCCCCCCTCAAAGATAATCTACATCCCAGTGCTGGAACCTGTGAATGTCATGTTACATGGCAAAGGGGAATTAAGGTTGTAGATGGAATTAAGTTTTCTAATCATCTGACTTTAAAAAGGGAGATTATCCAGGCGTAATAACCCTTAAAAGTGGAAGAGAGATGTGGAAGAGTCAGAGATGGCAGCGTGAGAAGGACTTGGCCCCCAAAGTATGAGAAAATAGCCCTTGTAAGGAAATGTTTGTCCGATAAACTTCTGGTCCAGAAGAGGGTATGGGATGGATTAGAAGGAATAAAGCATAGTGAGTTAAAAGGCAGAAACTGCATTGCAACCTCCTCCCCTAAGACCCCGGGAGATGAAATACGGCCTTTAACACATTAACTGCCATGAGAATTGTATTTAACTCACTCTAGTTTGACCCTGGGGCTGCGTGAAGCATATACAAAATCTTACTTGTTGATGTTCTTATTGTTACAATTAATATTGACAATTTAATTCTAAAAATGTGGATTAAATGAATAGAAGTCAATAAATTCATTTTTCTATTTATGTTTACCTTTAAATTACACTTGAAGCTTTTATTCTATTTTCGTAATAAAAACACTATGGCCCCAAGGAAAAATGTCTGATTTTTTTTTGTGTGTGTGGCAGTCAATGTGTTAAAACAGAGAAAGAAAGTTATAATTTGAATAAGCCAAGCAAGGTCTATGTTACTCTCTGTGTTTGTTTCCTTTTTCATATGTCTTGGCATTTAGTAAAGGCACGCTTCTTTTCAAATATGTTGCTGGACATGAAAGGAAGGAGCATTTGCACAGCATGGAGTAAGAGTTCAATGACGAGTAGCACAACTTCCCAATCCAGAGGCAAATGTCATGATGGCATTAGTAATCTGCAAGCAGGCCCAAAGGAAAAGGAAGAATCTCAGAAAAAGTCAGGTAGTATAGTTCAGTTGCCTCTGTCCATATGAAGATTACTTGGAGTTTCTGGACTTTATTATCATTAATAAAGATTGCATTTCCTTTTAAGAAGTTGCAGCCATACATGTTAAATATGTATGTTCCACTTGAAGTCAGAGCCATGTTTCTCATTTCCGCGTGTATACCCGAGAGCCTGGGCCTTGAGGAGAGGTGTGTCCACCAATAGGTACCCTCCCACCAAGAAGAGTGTTGAAAGCTAAGGCACTATAATTATGATAGAGTTTATTCAATACACCATTATTTATTCAGAGAGTCCCTACTAAGAACTAAACACTGTCCTAGGTAATTGCTGCAGATAAATATAAATAAATAAAACAGTTTCTATCTTCAAGGTGCTCAAAGTATTCTTGGAAAGAAAGACATGCAAGTGAATAGTTAAAACACAATATAACATAAGTGAAAAATAAAGAAATTTATAAGAGGCAATTTTCCATAGGCCCTGAGCATCCCAGCATACTTCTTCTGGGTGTGCCAGGAATGGAAGGTTCTGAATTCTCTTTACCTGGGCCATTCTCAGGGTTGACTTTGCAGCCACCAACCTTGAGGGATAAGGTAATTTCTTCCCCTAGACAAAGAATAGGCTTGCTTACTGCTTGCTATAAAAGTGGAGGATCTCCAAATTTAGTGTTCTTGTAAGGCAGACCACTGTATGTGCAGGCAACCGCACCTAACTCACCTCTGTTACCTCTGTGAGGCTTGAAGGATGTGAAGAACTGTCACAAACACGATGCTTTGGCTACTACTTTTGTTGTAAGAAATCAAGTCCCTTGTCTGCTGCCAGGAACTATGACCAGTAATAGGCTAACTTGTTAGCTTGTAAGTAGGGTAAAGTCCTAGACCCCTCACAATTTCTGACTGTACTCTTCCTCAGGAAAATAACTGATATTTAAGCCAAGACTTGAAGAATGAACATAAATTTTATAGACTGACAAGAAGGTCAGGGAAGGTGACCCTATGGATGTTTTTAGCTCTCTTGTTGATTTTGACCCTTATGGATCTACTTGGCTCATTGGTTCAATTCTTGGAAAAATTAAGCACGCATATTCTCTTTGCAATATATATTTTCTTATAGTCCATGGTTCTTAGGTTCTTAGTGTGAAGGAGTGGGTATTGGCAAAAGGAAAGATTGTACATTCCTAGCTTTGAGCATGACCCATAATCTGAAGTGTGTATGATTTAGCTTCTTATTGTCATTTTTAAATAACAATTTTGTTTGGGTTTTTACTTTGATACTTTTCTTTAGCTCATTTTTATGTGAAATTAGTTTTCCTGAGCTTTTAGAATGAGGTGTGTTTCAGGATTTTTTTTTTTTTTTGCAATTTTACAGAGCCCCTTCTTTTATGTTGTGTTAAAAATACGGTGGCTTGCTTTTGGGGATTTTCTGGCTTTGTTCATCTACCCTACTTTGGTTGAGATATTCTTGTTCCTTTTCCCCTATTCTGCTCAATTTTGATAGCACTTGCAGCAGCGGT
>CAUYRT010084720.1:0-27978 GCA_963574885.1 Lepilemur ruficaudatus
TCCTGGGAAACAGGGCTGGGCGCGGTGGCTCACGCCTGTAATCCTAGCACTCTGGGAGGCCGAGGCGGGCGGATTGCTCAAGGTCAGGAGTTCGAAACCAGCCTGAGCAAGAGCAAGACCCCGTCTCTACTAATAATAGAAACAAAATAATTGGCCAACTAAATATATATAGAAAAAATGAGCCGGGCATGGTGGCGCATGCCTGTAGTCCCAGCTACTCGGGAGGCTGAGGCAGAAGGATCGCTTGAGCCCAGGAGTTTGAAGTTGCTGTGAGCTATGCTGTCGCCACGGCACTCTAGCCCGGGGCAACAGAGTGAGACTCTGTCTCAAAAAAAAAAAAAAAAAAATCCTGAGAAACAGAAAAAAAAATTGAGATTTTTCTGTTTTCTTTGTTCTTTTTTCTGGAATTCCTATGAGCTGGATATTGGATAGATCTCCTTGACTGATGCTCTACTTTTCTATCCTTTTCTATTTCCCATCTCTTTGTGTTTATATTTTACTTTCTGGGATATATCCTTGACCATCTTACAGCCTTTTAAATAAAATTTATACTTTATCATATTTTTAATTTTGAAGTGCTTTGTCTATTCCCTCTTTGGGTGTATTTCATGTTGGTGGCTTTGGCTTTCTGTTCACATGTAAGAGTGGGGCACTAAAAAAACAACCAAAAGGTTTGTGTGTTGGAGGTGTACTTGCTGATCATTAAGCTTTACTGTAGGTTGAAGGTTAGTTGGCTTTGAGGAGAACTCTGCAAAATGTCAACATATGGAGGTCTTCGGAGTTAGTTTCTCCAGAGAATTCTGCTGGAGGGCTAAGGAAGGTTGGGGAAGGCTGGTGTATATATTTACTTAATCCTTTTTTAAGTTCTTTCACCTTACACTGCCCTGCATTGTGCCTGGTGTCCTTAGTCCTTTTTGATCTCTGGTTCACATTTTCTAGAGACTAAACCTGCCTCCTACAGAGGGTGGGAGCGAGGTAAGGAAAGTTTTGCTTGAGGGTTTTACTGCTCTGATTACTATGTACCTTTGCCTTGTCCCAGTAGTATCTGGTGCTTCCAAAGCCTGAGCCCCTCTTAGGGCTCCTGAGGGGCTAGTAGACTGACTCTCCTCTTTCCTACTTAGTTTATAACTTCATTGCTGCCAGTTGCCATCCCTTCATTAGCTTTCCACATTCTAAAATTTCATTGAAATATATTATCCACTGCTGTCCCTGTTCTTTCTTTGACATGAAAGGTAAATGCAGTTTTAATTTTTTTGTTTTTTTTTTTTTTAGAGACAGGGTGGTCTTACTCTGTTGTCCAGGCTATAAGTGGTGTCATTATAGCTCACTGCAGCCGCAAACTCCTGGGCTTAAGTGATCCTCCTGCCTCAGCCTTCCAAGTAGCTGGGACTACGTGTACACGCCACCATGCTTGGCTAATTATTATATTTTTTTTTGTAGAGATGGGGTCTCACTACATAGCTCACGCTGGTCTTGAACTCCTGGCCTCAAGTGATCCTCCCACCTTGGCCTCCCAAAGTGCTAGGATTACAAACATGAGCCACTGTGCACCAGAGCTTTAAATCTTTTTTCATTTTAGCAGGCTTTTGGGAGGGAAAGACAGTAGACACATTTGGTAAATTTGCTATGTTAAATGAAATTACCCCTTTGAAATTCCTTATAATGGATTACCATTTATCCCACAACTATTGATGAGGACCAGTAAGTGTCAAGCCCAAAGCCAGGCCCTGTGGATTCAGAAATGCATGTGAAATAGTAACTAACCTCTAGGAGCTCACATTAACCGACCATGGTTAAGTACTGTGCCAGCAGCGTGATCAAAACTCTGTGGAACCATAGGTGGGAGTGTGCGTGCAGTGAGCACATGCATTAGCAGTGGGGTGAAAAGAAGGTGTATGGGAAGACTTGGCAGAAGAGCTATCTTGATTGAGGTAAGACTTGAAGGCTGCATAGATATAGAAAGGACTGCTACCTTCCGAAGCCCAAGAGTGTACCCAGACGCTTTAGACGCTTGAACACTAATATTTGTGCCTTCTCACAAACTTAATTTCTGACAACACTAATATTTAATTTGGAAAGATATCTTATTTTTCTCTAGTTTCTACTTTTCTTTGTTACAAGTATAGAGCATTTTATTCACTGACTATGAAAATCTTATTATGTCAGATTCAACCCTTGTCCCCTCCAAGAACTAAATTTTATTATCCTTTTATTAAAAAAATTCTTAGTGACAAAGGGCTACCGTGAATTCAGTAATAATGTTTAAAAAGTTGTATCTATATTAGTCATGGGCATTATATATATTTGAAAATAGTACCCTGGATTGAATAGCTTTGGTAAGTGACTCAAGAAATGAAATGTTACTGTACTGTAATTTTGATAAGGGATCATTTTAAATGTTAATTTGGGGTCTGCTGGATTAGCTCAGTACCTGTTTGAATTGTAAGACATTTATTTGAAGGTGACACTTTATTTTGTTTGTCCCAGTTCAAGGAAGGTATCATCAATCCTAACATTTAAAATCCCATGCATCTTTTTAAAGAATAGTTATAATCATAGAGCATATACAATTAGTATATACATCCTATATTTTTCACCTAATATAAATCCTTTTTAAATGTCATTTTAAATGACTACCTAACAATCATATGGCTGTTTACTATTTACTAAACTAATACCCTATGTTGGATATTTAGATTGTCTCTAATATTTATTAGAAATGATGTTGAGATGAATATTCTTATATAAATATTAGTTTGCATTTTTTTTTATTTCCCTAGAATAGCTCTCTAGAAGTATGCAACTGGATCAACAAATCTGTGAACATGTTTTAGGATTTACATATGCCAGATGTACCTAAAGAATACCAAGTAACTTTTCCACCAGTAGGGCATGCGAGAGTACTGCATGTCTTTTTAAAACACATATAATTTTACTGTTTTTTTTTTTTTTTTAAAACAGAGTCTTACTGTGTTGCCAGGGCTAGAGTGCTGTGGCAACCTCAAACTCCTGGGCTCAAGCGATCCTCCTGCCTCAGCCTCCTGAGTAGCTTGGACTACAGGCATGCGCCACCACGCCTGGCTAATTTTTTCTATTTTTTGTAGAAATGGGGTCTTACTCTTATTCAGGCTGCTCTTGAACTCCTGGCCTTGAGCAGTCCTCCCATCTCGGCCTCCCAGATTGCTAGGATTACAGGCATGAGCCACCTTTTCCAGCCAATTTTATTGAATTTTTAAACATGTAATATTTTAGAAGTGTACACTCGCATCCCACCAGGCATTCAGGAGGCTTTATGAGAAAGGCAGCATGTGAGGAATAGGCCTGACTCCTTCCTTGCTGGGGCATGTCATATGAGAGCTGACATTGCTTTTTGGCTGCTGTTATTCTTATGCTAAGGTAGAGCCTGTCCTTGAAGAGTAAGACACAATCTTAGACCTGCAAAGTGGCTTGATTGGTGTGATCCAGTCCCTGTGCCCTGTAGTGACTCCTATAACCTAATGACAGCCCTGTGACTGGGCTGCTGAGAGTGTGTTGTGGGTGAGATGGTTATGCACAGAGTGGGCTTTAAGACTTGTGGTTTTCCTGGCTTTCCCCAGCCACCTTTGAGGAGAGCATCTGGTTATGTATATATAATTTTGGACTTACCTCTAGGACAAAGAGCTCCCTATTGCCTAATACCCTCTCATTCCCCATAAAAGATGGAAATACTCTCTGAAACATTTTCCCTGATTCTTGGGAGCTGGGCCAAGCTGTAGAAGAGCTTGTGACCTTGTTCCCATGGCACATGGGTCCTCTGGCCTGGGAGTGAGCTGCCTTCTTGCCTTGGGCCTGATTCATTATCAGAAGTGGTGGGAGGAGTTAATCATGAGAGTATATACACTAATCAGGTCAGGGCTAGTAAGGTCCAGTGGCAGGGAGTAGGCTGCCTATAGCCAGTACAGGGCCCTAGAGTCCACATTCTAGTCCTTGGGACCCAGCCTGGTATGGTTGATATTCCTTCAGTTTAGGCTCTACAGGATGACAGCTTTAGCAGAAAATGAAATATAGTACATGGTGTGGTGCAAAGGTGGAATCCTCTTAAAACCCTGGGGCCCTGAGCTGTCCGTGCATGGGAACAGCACTTGCAACCATCCTCTGCCTAAGGATAGAGACTTTGGGACAGAGTCAGCTCCAAAGCTGGGGGTATTTGAAGTGAAATGATCCCTCAGGATTTTGAGATCCAGCAACCTTGGAAAGGGATAATGGAACTCTGGAGAGAGATCACCTCAGCCAGCTTGGATATCAGTCCCATAGGCAGTCTCAACTACTTTCTCTACCTCAAGCCCAGGGGATTTGGGCATAAAGGGCATGTGGCTGTTGTGGTGCTTTCTTGCTCTGCAAGTTGGGATGAGGGCAGAGTAGGACAGTCACAATTGCAGGTATCCTCAGCTTTTCTCTCCCTTGGCTGGGATTCTCCTACC
Organism: Lepilemur ruficaudatus; assembly: GCA_963574885.1. Classification (NCBI taxonomy): domain Eukaryota; kingdom Metazoa; phylum Chordata; class Mammalia; order Primates; family Lepilemuridae; genus Lepilemur; species Lepilemur ruficaudatus. The sequence goes on from CAUYRT010084720.1 coordinate 4,461, forward strand.
CCTCTTCATACCTTTTCAGGATGTTTGACCAGCAGCCTGGCCCTTTATTCTTAGTAGACTTCTTGACTTGGGAGCACGATTAGAGTCAGAAATGGCAAGCCCCTGGACCAGACCACTTCAGTGATATGTCTTCTGGGGCCTTGGTCTTTCTTCTTTCCTTGATCCTCTTGTTTCTCCATCACCAGGTTACCCCTCCTAATTTCTCAATGTCACAAGTGCCCAACATGCCCAGCTGTCCCCAGGCCTATTCTGAACTACAGATACTGTCGCCCAGTGAGCGGCAGTGTGTGGAGACAGTGGTCAACATGGGCTACTCGTATGAGTGTGTCCTGAGAGCCATGAAGAAGAAAGGAGAGAACATTGAGCAGGTGAGCAGCTGGTCAGCAGTGGGGAGTAGGTGGTCAGGCAGGAGAGAAGTCTCAGACCTTTCGAGCTGGAGTAGTGTCCTGTCTATTCTGGAGCCCTTCAGACTCATAGCACCAACCTCCTTTCCCGTGGGTTTGTGGGGACTCAGGTCATTTTTTTGGGCAGCCAGCAGGTTCAGCAGCAGTACTTCATTGGGACCTAGCCTGAGCCAAAGCCTTGGGAGTATTGGAGTTCTTACCCTTTTTCTCTCCCCTTCCAGAGGGCAAAATTAGGCTTGGGGTATGGTCAGATATCTCCTTCCAGAAATTTTTATCCTGTCATAGCTGTTCAGGGAATTCCAAATAGGGTACTTGAGTCCTACACCTTGAGCATACTTTCTGACTTGGGCTATTTCTTAGAGGAATTTCCTGCCCAGGCTTTGGAGTTGACATTCTGGTAGATCTGAGTCAGCTGTGGTAGCAACTCCTTTGGAAAATGACTACTCCTGTTTAGAAGGGTGTGTCTGTCTATATAGCAAATAGTCACTGAGATCTTACTGTGTTGGATACAGTTCAAGGCAGAAAATGAAGTCCTATCCAACATCTGATAGCCCAGTGGGGCAGGGAGCAGACTTCACACTAGCCAATATGTGTAAGACTCTTGGGAAGCACAGGTGGCAGTAGGTGCTAAACCTCTTGTTTCTTTTCTTAGATTCTCGATTATCTTTTTGCACATGGACAGCTTTGTGAGAAGGGCTTCGACCCTCTTTTAGTGGAAGAGGCTCTGGAAATGCACCAGTGTTCAGAAGAAAAGGTGAGAACCTTCATGCTTCATGAAAACCCTCTGGAAAGGAAGGACAAAGTCTGTCCTGGTTTTCTTCCCTGCCCCTCAACCCCCTTTCCATGCCAGTGACTACAGGCAGAAGCAGTCGAAGGGCAGAATCTCTTGTGTCCAGACAGGCTGAGGCCTATGTTTAGGTTGAGTGAAAACTATCTAGAATCCCAGTGAAGGGAAGGGGAAATTGACCTGGGCTAAAAGCCAAACTTTTGGCTGACTGAGGAGATTGCTGGTCTCTTTGCCTAGCCTACTCCCTGGAGAGCAGCCATTTCTGGGTTCAGTATCCTGTCTCCTGTCATGGTGGGAGTGTGGATGTGGGTGGTGGGACCCAGAGAGAGGTCAGCAAGGGTGAGTTTGGACTGGTTGTGATACCTGAAGGATGATGAGCTGTGGCATTAAACCCGTCTGCCTTGGCTTCCTCCACAGCCCACCTCTGCTTGCTAGTGGGCTCCAGTTGAAATATGTAGACCCCCCACTCTCCCAATACCCTTCTCTATACTCCTTCACTCAGCAGTGCTGTGTGGCTGGACCCTTTTCTTTAATCTGTATTCTATTCTATCCTTTAGATGATGGAGTTTCTTCAGTTAATGAGCAAATTTAAGGAAATGGGCTTTGAACTGAAAGACATTAAGGAAGTTTTGCTATTACACAACAATGACCAGGACAACGCTTTGGAAGACCTCATGGCTAGGGCAGGAGCCAGCTGAGACCACGCCCTGCCTAGGCCCTGCCAAGGAAACACCACCCCCAGGAGGCCTGCAGAGCTCACCTGTGGGGAAGGAGAAGGGGAATACTGGTGGATTTTCTTTTGGGGGTTAGAAGGTCAGGTGTGGAGACTGTGCTTGCCAGTCTCTATGAGCCTAGGCCCTGAGCTGGGGAGAAAGTGGGGGAAGATTTGGGCATGCAAATGCCCCCAGAACAGTCCTGGCTTCTTCCATATTAAATGTATTTGTATTTTGAGAAGTGTCCTTCCCACCTCAGCCCTCCAGAGAGAATACCCTAGTCTTTCTGGGGTCTTTATATCCTCAGCCGAAACCTGGCCAAGAGTTGTCGGGGAGAAAGGGGGTGGGAGGACCAGGCTCAGTGCTGCTTTGGGGCTAGATGCTTATCCCCTCACTCCCCAAAGTAGTGGACTGAACTCTAAATCCAAGTTGAGTGCAAGTGAGAGATTCTTCCAGGGCTCTGTTTATTTTTTTCCCCTTTTAACAAAGTCTCTTAGTGTTACACTGGTTTTGCAAAGTCTCTGAGGTGCAAAGAATGCGCTTTTCCCCGTGGGACCCAGAGTTTGCCTCTTCTGCCAGGCATTCACCATGCTTCCCTGCCCCAGCCTCTTTCTTTTAGCTTGGTTTGGACCACAGTCCTCTGCTACCCAGGGTTTTAGAGCCCCTGCTCTAGGAAACAGTTATCAGTTTAAGAAATCATTGGTCCCTTCCCAGCACATTGAATGGGTGAGAAAACAGGCCACGATTTAGTTGGCCAGCACTAACTCCACCTCTGTTCTCCTTGAACGGCCTCTCCCTCCAGCCCACTGCTTTAGAATGACACAATGAGTAACACCTAGTCATAGAAATCAGTCTCTTTGGTTTGTTTTGTATTAAGTTGTACAACATTAAAGATCTAAATACAAAGGATATACAGTCTTGATGAATCTAAAATAATTTGCTAACTATTTTGATTCTTCAGAGAGAACTACTAATAAAAATCCAAAAGGTACGTCCTGCTGTGTTTTATTGCCAAGGGCCGTTTCACTGAGGGGGGTGGGTAGGTGGGCGGTGAAGAGATTTCCTGCTTGGATTTGCTGGGGATGGAACAGGACCTAATCATTTTCTGTGTCAGAACTTTCTTCTCATTCTAGGCCTGTAGGACTTAGGAGCTGGCCCTCTAGTCTGCCCTGGTTTTTGTCTGTTTGAACCCGACCTAGCTGTCTCTGGGCCAAGGACATACGTCTCCCTCAAGACTGACTCTGGAGGTGGGACAGGCTGGGTCTTCCTTCAGGGGAATCACCCAGGAAGTGAGGAAGGAGTCCCTTTTCTTAGCAGCAAGTGTTTATGTGCTCTGTGCCACAGGCAGCACTGAATTTAAAGTGTTTCTCCAGGTCTCAGTGGTACTGTTGTATCTGATAGAACTGGATTCATCCCTAAAGTTTCTTGTCCTTAGACTTAATACCACCCCACTGTCTCACCTGGGCTCATGGCTAGTGTGGGTCTCTTAAGTTTTTTGGTGATCATGTAAGGAGGAGCTGGAGAGCCTTAGGGCTAGGAAGCACCAAGCTGGAATGAGGATGCCCTCTGGTGGTCAGATCAGGCACTGCCAGAGGCTGACAAAGGGTGGCCAGGCCAGGTTGCTAGTCTCAAGAGAGCTATTTAAGCTCTCTCTTTTTAAACCTTAAAAAGTTATCCTTTACCTGAAGAAAGCTAAAGTTCACAGAGTAATTGGCATTAGGGTCAAGGCTGTGACACAAGAATCTCAATTTGACCCGTGGTGGCCTCAGAAAGTGATTGGTATCTGGAGGCTGCTTCCTGTATCTTTTTAGATACCCAGCAAACAACTGAGAAGAAGGCTTGTGTATGTGTGTGTGTGTGTGTGTGTGTGTAAATTCTGTTTCAGAGGCCTCAGACTGTTGACTAGAGTACTCTGTGCTAAGGTGCCGAACACAGGCCCTTGAGAGGCAAGAGTGGCTGGCAGGGTGTCCTAGATGATAGCGAGGCTAGGAGACAGACTTGCCCGAGATCCTTTAGCTTGTCAACTCTTCTGTGAGGGATGTGAGGAGTGAGAGCTCTCCAACAGGAGCCAGGAACTGCCATAGAAACATGAGGGCTATTGAGCATTGTATGGAGGCTCACCATCCCAGCAAAAGTCAGAGATGGGAAAAGAATAATGCAGTGACATAGGTACCTTCTCTCTGAAAATTGGATTGTAGGAAAGGAGGGGAACTCCCTAAAGCCTGTCCCACATCTGCTGCTGTGAAAGACATCAAGTCAAGGTTTATCCACTTTAAAATTTAAAAATCTAATCTAAATCCCTAAATCAATATCTAAGGGTTGATGGGGCAGAGCTCACCCTGATCCTTGCCCCACTAGCACCAATGTTTTAGGTTTTAGCCAGCGTTTTAGTCTTTGAAGATAGAAAGGCACAGAATTCAGCTGATAAAGCTGCTGGGGCTCAGCACATTGTCTTTCCTGGCTTGTGACCTCTGACTTTTAGGTTACAACCAATCACCCCATCCTCTGATCCCCAAAGTTAGAAACATCTTTAAGGTCATAAATCCAAATGTTTTCCCATGGACAATGGGTCAGTAAAGCAAATTCACTAGCCACAAAGAAAAGGGAGGGACATTAAGTTCTTCAGTGTGGCCCTGAGGGAGAAGCAGGGGCCAGGCTAGCATGGGCAGGACTGAGAGTGGGTTCTGGCAATGTACAAGTAGGACCTGGCAGAGGCCTCCTCCAGGCCCTGAGAGCCCAGCACAGGCTCCTCACTGCCCACACCATCCCATACAGGATCTTACTCTAAGACACCACTGTTCTCTCAGGGGCTGCAGCTGGCCTGTGATGGGTAAGGTACAGTTGCAGCTGGCTCCTGAGACTCTCGATGCACTTGGATTTCAGAACCATGATCTCATCCAACTGGGTCACAAAATCTTCAAAATCCTGAGAGAGGAAACAAAAGGACAAATGGAGCTTTTGCTCTTGCTGGCCCTCTGCCAGATATGCTTTTCTAGTCCCTCCTCTTGCAGGAAAATTTCAGAACCCAGGCCACTCCTCTAGCTGGAAAATGGGTAGGATAGTTGCTATGGCACAGGGTTGGGGCCCACTTCTCTGCATTCGAGACACTCTAGGTTGAGGTATTTTTTGTGGCAGCAGGGTGTTTTGGTAAAAATACATCTGGTCTGCAGGATGGTCACTGTTAGTCACAGGAGCTCCAAAAAGCCACTAGGAAGGCAGAGTGGCTAGGACTAGAGGCTTCAAACATTTTAGCCTGGGAATGGGGAGTAGAGATAGTACCATCTCCTACTTGTACCTCTACCCACTCAAGCTGTCTCAGAGGAGTGGCAAGGGGAGGCACAAGGCCTCAGTAATGGTTAGTATGTGACAAAAGACCCTTACCCCACACATAACCACAGCAAACAAAGATTACCATCAAACTAGCTGCAGGCTAATTCCCAACAGCCCCCAAGTGTTCAGCCAAGGCTACTTACATTAGAAGCCAGCTGGCTCATCAGTGTCTCCTCCTTGGAGCCTAGCTCGGCCATTTCATCCAGCTGTTCCTGGTGTGCTTGGATGACCACCTGCCTTGAAATACCAGATGGGACACTGTGATCCTCTTGGCTTCCTGTCCTCTCCTGGGCAGCTTTTTGGAGCTGAGCCTCATTTCTAGGCTGGAAGTTGCCTCTGCCCAAAGTGGTCAAGGCTTTGACCAGGGCCAGCTCACCACCCACCTCCCTACTCATTCGTTCTTCCTCAGGACTAGTCAAGGGATTGGGGAGTAACAGTGAGATACAGAAAAACGGGGGTTTCTTAAGCTGTCCTCTGCTACTGAGGGATAGGGCTGGGTGCTCTGCTTCTCTTCCACAGGAGCTGCCCATTTCCCACAGCCTCCCTGCAGAAAGGCTATCAAGTTTGTGACCGCTGCAGCTGGCATACCTGGTACAAGGGGGAGCCTACTGCCTAGACTGCTATCATTTCTACTTCCTGTGAAGGGTCCAGGGACCAAAGCAGAGGGTTTAAGTTAGAAGCTGCAGGACCTGCTTTTTGTCAGACTCTAATGATGGGTAGAGACCATGGAGCAGCGAGATTGTCCATCTGGAGAGGCAAGCTCCTCACTTGTGCATCCCTGCATGGCCTTCTCTTGCTTTATGACAAAACATTAAACTGGAGTGGGAGTTGGGGTATGAAAGGGGCTCAAGTCTTAGTCCAACTTACTGTGCTTGCTTCAGGGTGGGCTGATGGAGTGTCTCTGCAGTCTTGGGAGAGCTGCTGTGGATGAGGGGAGAGCCTGGCCTTGCTATACACCTTAAGACTGGCCTGTGTTTGGGCCATGTGATGTCTTTGTAGCAGGCCAACTTCATGGGGTCTGTGGACAAACCAAGCTCCTGCCAACCAAACCTTGTAGGATGTTTTCTCCTCTGAGCCCAAGATTGGTCACTACTTCCTGTTTGTGCGGTGAATATAGGTCCAGAATGAGGCACCCCAGTATGTATGGTAGGGAAGGGCTTTCTTGGGAAACCCCAGGAGCCGCCCAGCTCTACCTCTTCGGCATCCACATCATACTGCTCACCACCCACATGTTCCTGGAAGAGGGCAGTCTCTCTGCTCTGGCAGGCCTCTCCCAGGTCAGCCTCTCTGTTGCGCAGCTTGTCAGGTGGGTGCTGATGGATGGGTGATGGAGATAGAGCTGGAAGATCACCCCCAGGCTTATTGTCAGGGGGAGATGAAGACAGCCACAGGTGCCCAGTTGCTGAAGACACTGGCAAGACTGCCTCTTGATCACCAGATGATACTGTGTGGCCCACAACTGGCTCCCCTGTGCTGTCTGCCACTGGACCATGCATAGCCCTATCCTGGGCCAGCTGCTCCAAGGGAGGAGAACCCTCATCATCTGGGTTCCCCAAGAGGGACACAGTGAGGGGAGCCATCAGTTCAGAAGCATATTCTGAGCACATACCTAACTGCCCTCTGGAGTCTTCTCCTTGGGAAGCATTACTGTTTTTCACTGTTCTAGTCACTTGAATTGGGCTATCTTCACTGACTTCTCTCAAATGTGTGGTAACTGTGTCTCTTTGGTCTGAGGATCCAGGAACTACACTGTGAGATAGTGAGAAAGTGAAACCATCTTCCTCTGAGGATGGCAAGCCGCTCTCAGTCTGCCCAGGAACCTCACTTCTGAGGGCATCCTGTCTGAGATCAAAGGCAGGGCCTCCACCTCTTTTCTGGCCATATACAAAATCTACCTGTGAGCAGTAAGGCTTCTCTGCCAGGCTGTCTCTGGGAGAATGCCCTGAGGATGTGGAGTCTTCCTCTCTGCTCCAATCTAAGAGCACCTTACTTGGGCTGCTGCTATGATCAAGTGCTGCTCTTCTGTGGCTTATGGAGTCCTTGGAGTACACCCAGCTTTCACTTAGACCTTTCTCATGATCATCAGTCCTGGGGCTAGAAAACAGTCTCTCCCGCCTTTCTGCTTCCTGCTCCTCAGGACCTTGCTCTCCACTCTGATGAAGGAAGAATGAGTCTTCGCTATTCTCCAGGGTGTTCCTCTGCTTTGTGGTCCTTTGACTGGAGACATGTGAAAAAGAATCTTCACTGAAATCACTGTCATCAGGGTCCTCAACTTGGGCTCTATCGTGGCTCTCAGAATAAGAGTGAAACAGACGGGGAGTCTCATTCTGGAGTTGACCCTCTGGTGTCCTGTACTGGAAGAAAAACCTCTCCAGTGGTTGGTAATTTAACTTTTCTTGGAGGAGAGGAGGCTGCTGGAACTGCTGATGATAAAAACGTAAATGTTCCTCCCTGTCCTTCTGATGTGGAGGGATGTTTGTCCAAGTTTCAGAGGCAGGCCTGCCTCCCTTGCTGTCCTGACCATACTCTGTTATGTGGTGGGTGTTGCTGAAGGAGAGCTCAATTTGTGACACAAGCTGCTTCTGTACCGGCTGCACAGTCTGAACTTTCTTGCACTTGGTAGGCAGCTTACCATGCACTAGGCCTTCTTCTGGGCCTGGAGCTCTGCTTCCCCACCCAAAGGCAGTTTTGTTGCCAATTTGATTTTTCTCAGAGCACAAGGGTGCTAATTCTTCTGCCCTTTTTTTGGCAAAATGTCCAAACTTCATGGTTCCTTTGACAGGGCTTGTCTGAACGACCCATTCTTGAGGAAGACTCCCTCTGGAGCTACCCCTTTTACCAGGGACTTTAGGTACAGAAGCAAAAGGGATGTTGGGTGGGTGGCTGGCCAGAGGATGAGTCTTCCCTCTTGTGGAGCCAGATGCCACTGTGAGTGATTGCTGAAGCCCCAGCTTTACTTTCTTGGGAGAACACTTGTCTCCTGGCAGAGCCACAGGGGAGCTCTGAATTCGTTTTGGAGAGGAGCTTTCAGATGTCTGATTTCGACTGGTAGCTGAAGCACAACGCTTAATGCCTTTCTTTAGTTCTTTGACCCTGTAAATAACCATTTTTATGTTAAATGTGTATTTTGGCATGTTCTCCAATTCCTTTTCTATAGCTTTCTGGGAAAACAAAAACCAAAGAAAAGTATTACAAGGATTGGGGGCTATTTTGTATCTAGAGAGATTAAGAGGAAAAGGGGACATTCTATTTCAGCATGAGATACCCCTCTGTACCTGAATAAAAAAGAGCAGTGTCTTCTCTGAGGATATAAGTATGCACCCAACATTCCATGATCAGAAGAGTTTTGGAAATCACCACAGTCCCATGCAAGGGACAGGCCAGCAGAAACCAGTCTCAGAACTGTATTGTTTATGCAGGGCCCACACTGTGCTTCCTGCAGATGGGCCAACTCAAGAGTTCATGTCTACCACTTACCTGCAATTCTAAAATCAGAGCCCTCTTTTTCTGCAAACCACTCCCTTTCAGGCTTCTCTGGGAAAATGAGTTCCCTCAAACCCACTGGGCCCTTCAGGAAGCAAAACCTCCAGAAATAAGCAGGCTTGTGCTAATTCCATTAAGGAAAAATGACTTGTCTATTTCCAAGATTTCTCAACCTTAGCACTACTGACATTTTGCACCAGATGGTTCTTTATTGCAGAGGCTGTCTTATGCACTGTAGGCTGTTTAGCAGCATACTTGGCCTCTACCCTCCAGATGCCAGTAGCACTTCTCCTGTCATGACAATCAAAAATGTCTCACCCACTGTAAGAGACATGTGAGAGCCACTAAGTCCAGATGAGCCTTTGGAAAGTTCCTGCCCTTCTCTGGGCCTCAGTTTATCCTCCTGTAAAATGTCTTGGGTTGGTCCCTTCTGGACCTACATACAGTTTGAGCTGAGAACAGCAGGAAGAAAACTTCACTGAGCCTTCACCCTACATTAATATTTGATTTTTCACTAGCCATTTAAAAGCCACTGATGGAGTCAACTCCTGAACAAGGGAGTGTGTCATCTTCCTCTTGTCACACTTGCAAAATGACAGGGTCTACCAGGTCACATTCTTCAAATGACCAATTGCTCTAAGAACAGCATTGTAGAACGCAAGGTCAGATCCCTATGTATGAGAGACATAGGAGCATATGTGCATGTGCCACATGCACACACACACACACACACGCACACAAACTGCCATCTGTGAGCTGACTTACCGGTCAGCATAGCGCAAGGTATTCAGAGTGTGTTCAGTGGCCACATGACTTGGTGAGATATTGGCAATCATGCAGGTTTTGGCATTGCCAATGAAAGAGTCCTTCAGGACCTACCCAAAACAGAAAGCAGATCAATGAATGAAATTGACTAACAAAGGGCACAGTCACCACTTATTATGTGCAGGATGCTGGGCCATAGTTCTCTGTCCACAAAAGCAATTCACAAAAGAAGAAATACAAACAATAAACACAGAGAAAGCTCACCATCTCACCACTAAGCAAAAAAAAAAAAAAAAGGCAAACCATTAAAAAGCCTAATATATATATGTGTGTGTGTGTGTGTGTATATATATATATATGTATATATATTTTACACATAAGACTAAAAAAGACTGATGATACCTTGGCCTGGTGAGGGTCCAGGGAAATAGGCACTCTTCTACACTGCCATGTATCGTGTACCATGAACTGATACAAGCTTTCCAGAGGGCAGTTTGGCAATATGTATCAAAATGTAAAAAAAAAAAGCTGGGTGCAGTGGTATATGCCTGTAGTCCAGCTACTAGGGAAGATGAGGCAGGAGGATCACTTGAGCCCATGAGTTCAAGACCAGCCTCAGCCATGTAATGAGACCTTGTCTCAAAAAGGTAAACTATATACACACTATTGGCTTGGCAATTATATTTCTAGGACTTTACTGCAAGGAGATAATTGCTCAATCTACCAAAAACAAAAAACAAAAAACCTCATGATATTCATTACACGATTTTTTATAATAATAAAATTTAGTAACAATCTATTAATAGTTTATAATTATAAACAAGAAACAAACTAATTACAAATTGAATGCAATACAACCATTAAAAATGATTATATCTGTACTTAAGAACATGAAAAGACATCTAAAACTTCCATCTTTGAGTGAAAATGGTATATATGATTCTGTAACTCTATTAGTGGATCTGTGTGTGTATATGTGGGCAGACAGATAACTGGAAATGTAGCAGTTATCACCAGGAGCTGGGATTTAAAGGTTTTTGTCTTTTTCTTTTTTTTTAATGCAACACTGTTTTGAAGATGTACCTTATTCTTTGTATTTGTATGTACAGTTGGAATTATTATGCTTTAATTAAATAGGAACACATTTTCTAGGGATGGGGAGCTTATAATTTAAAAAATAAATAAAGCCGATGTCAGAATCAGGACCTATAAGAAGTGTTTCCTTGGTCCCTGACTGAAATCACACTTGAGAATACACAATCTAACCCATAGATCACCAACTGTGACTAGTAAGAAGCTGTTTTTATAGGTTTTGCCCCAGGTCCTATGCCTGCTATCCTGGCTGCACAGAATAGAACCCCTCCCATGTGCTAGGCTGGCTTCATTCTGCAGCATATAAAGATCCTATCCTAGACCTTCCTCTGCCATGTCTGTCTTCTACTGTACACAGGACACAGTGCAGAAAGGAACCAGGGCACCCATAACGGCTTTCATAGCTGTTTATACCTAGGAAGACCCCTCCCCATGCTACCGTTCTGTGGCCACTGTAAATGCTGACTTAACATCTGTTGTTTTCTGTTAATAAAGAGGCACTACATCTTCATGACCGAGAAATAGAAAAAAAATTACCTATTTGTCTCACCACACAGAATAATCACAGTTAACATTTGCATAATTTTCTGTGTGGCGTTTTTTTTTTTTCCTCATCACACTTTTTTTTTTTTTTGAGACAGAGTCTCACTCTGTTGCCCAGGCTAGAGTGCCATGGTGTCAGCCTAGCTCACAGCAACCTCACACTCCTGGGCTCAAGCGATCCTCCTGCCTCGGCCTCCCAGGTAGCTGGGACTTCAGGCATGTGCCACCAGGCCCGGCTCATTTTTTCCATATATTTTTAGCTGGCCAATTAATTTTTTAATATTGTTAGTAGACGGGGTCTCGCTCTTGCTCAGGCTGGTTTCCAACTTCTGACCTTGAGCGATTCTCCCGCCTCGGCCTCCCAGAGTGCTAGGATTACAGGCGTGAGCCACTGTGCCTGGCCACATTTTTTTAAACTATAAAAACAGGCCCGGCTGAGTGCGGTGGCTCACGCCTATAATCCTAGCACTCTGAGAGGCCAAAGCGGGCGGATCATTTGAGCTCAGGAGTTCGAGACCAGCCTGAGCAAGAGTGAGACCCCATCTCTACTAAAAAAATAGAAAGAAATTAGCTGGACAACTAAAAGTATATATGGCTGGGTGCGGTGGCTCAAGCCTGTAATCCTAGCACTCTGGGAGGCCGAGGTGGGTGGATTGCTCAAGGTCAGGAGTTTGAAACCAGCCTGAGCAAGAGTGAGACCCTGTCTCTACTAAAAATAGAAAGAAATTAATTGGCCAACTACAAATATATATAAAAAATTAGCCAGGCATGGTGGTGCAAGCCTGTAATCCCAGCTACTCAGGAGGCTGAGGCAGAAGGATTGCTTGAGCCCAGGAGTGTGAGGTTGCTGTGAGCTATGACGATGCCACGGCACTCTAGCCCGGGCAACAGAGTGAGACTCTGTCTCAAAAATAAATAAATAAATAAAAATAAAAGTATATATATATAAAAAATTAGCCGGGCATGGTGGTGCATGCATGTAGTCCCAGGTACCTGGGAGGCTCAGGCATAAGGATTGCTTGAGCTCAGGAGTTTGAGGTTGCTGTGAGCTAGGCTGATGCCACAGCACTCTAGCCCAGGCAACAGAGTGAGACTCTGTCTCAAAAACAAAAAAACAAAAAACCAAAAAAACAGGCCGGGTATGGTGGCTCATACCTCTAATCCCAGCACTTTGGGAGGCCAAAGTGGGAGGATTACTTGTGGCTGGGAAATTACTAGCCTGGGCAACACAGTGAGACCTTGTCTCACCAAAAAATAGAAAAATTAGCCAGGTGTGGTGGTGTACGCCTATAGTCCTAGCTACTCAGGAGGCTGAGGTGGAAGGATGGCTTGAGCCCAGGAGATCAAGGTTGCACTGAGCTATGATTAGGCCACTGCACTCTAGCCTGGGCAACAGGATGAGACTTTTTCTATTAAAAAGAAAAAAACCAAAACAACAACAAAAACAAGTGGTCACACCATACGTGCTCTTTTAAAAATGTGAAAAGTTGCAGTTCCATCTTTATGTTCATTGTTACTCTCCAAAGAGAGCCAATGCTAAATGTTTCTTTGGTATCTTTAAATGTTTTCCTCTGTGGGGCTAAATATATAATAGAAAAAATGCTTTAGGACCACACAGGCAATTACATTATTATTCTACAGCTTGCATCACAATGGATCACGGTCATCTTTCCTATCAGTCCACGCAGAAAATCTATCTCCTTCTTTTTAACTGCCTGTAACCGTTATTTTTTTGTGCTGAAACACTAGTCTAAAGCTTAGAACCAAGAAAGTACCAACTGCAGCTACATCGCCCTCTTCAAAGGTTCAGAGACTCCACAAATCAACAAGATTTCCGTACACTGGAAACAAACAGAAAAATGGTGACAGAAGACTGCAGCCCATGGGACCCCCGCTGCTCTGTACTACAGATATCTCTGCCTGAGTTTCTGCCTTTCTAAAGTCCTAGCACAGGTTGAGTATCCCTTACCAGAAGTGCTTGGAAACAGAAGTAGTTCAGATTTCAGATTATTTTGGATTCTGGAATATTTGTGTTTTACTTCCAGTTGTGCATCCCTAATCCAAAAATCCCAAACCTGAAGTGCTCCAATGAGCATTTCCTTTGAGTATCATATTGGCGCTCAAAAAGTTTTGGATTCTGGAGCATTTCGGATTTCAGATTTTTGAATTAGGGATACTCAACTTGTAGACTGAGAGCTCCTAGTAGGAATGTGACTCATCCCCTTCTCTTTTCCCCACTATGCCTACTACCATGTCTTGCTGCCAGTGGATACTGTACTAAATGAACAGATGAATGAAAGGAACAAATGAATGAAACAGAACAAACTCAAGGCTCACATTTAATTTTACCTGAGTTAATTTGCTTTGCCTGAAGGGAGTATGGGTGTGTTCCTGATCCAGTGCTCGGATACATTCCTTCAGCTGAAAAGTGGGAGAATAAGCACATCAAATATTGCATGCATAGAGAGAATAACAGATCAGATGTTGCTTCCATAGTAAGCTTATTTTTCTTAAATAAACCATACTCAGGTAATCCTCCAAAAGGAAGTAAAAATGCCCTGTAGTTTCCTATTCAACAAGAAAAACCAGAATAGACTGGGAAACACCATCCTGTGCTGCATAGCTAAGGCCTCCCAACAAAAGGCTAGGATCCTAGGATTAGCTCTGAGTTGATAGCAGGGGAAAGACAAACTCAGGGACCTACTCTCAAGTCCTAGCATCCAAGTTTATGTGGTGGTAGTTCTGTTTGCTAGCTCTCTATGTCTCCTCACACTCTTTCCAACTATTACTGTACTTAAGTAGAGAAAATATCTATACCCACTTCCCCCTCTCCCTGCTCACATGTACACCTATAGGTGTAGATTCAAATATAGATTCAGATATAAGTTATCTGAATGGGGTAGGAGAAATTCTAGAGTCAGAGCTGGGATGGAACTGAGAAATCAGCTAGGTCTACTCCTTCATTTTAAAAGAGCAGGGTCTGTGGCCCAAAGAAAAAGGAATATTACTTGCTCCTAGGCATATCTCCTCAGTGAGAAGTGCCCATTGGACATCACTAGGGACAGCAAGTATGCCGATATGTGGACCTCCAGGGGCAAAACACCCATCAGAAACAGCAGTGGGGTGAGGGGCACAAGATAAGGGAGGAGAGACTTTCTATTTCTAAGTCATGCATCTAGGCTAAAACCAGTAAATGAAAAGGAAAGGAGAGAAGAAGACGGAAGCAATCCCTTGGAAGTGACAGTGCTTCCAGTCCACCAAGAACTGGTAATTAGCCTTGAGAGTTTGTTATGGTTGTTCTTACAGGCAGCTATAGAGGCCCACAACTGCCTTCCCATTCCCATCCAAGAAGCTGTAGGGTATAAAAAGGTATAAGGAAATTACCACCATTATTAAAAATCAATCCAATATCCCTCAACTTTAACACAGGGAAGATTCTCCAGAAGGACAACCCGGCCCCTGAGTTATACCTGCTCCTCCCATATTCAAAGCCAAATGTGACCACCAATCCCTATGAGCCCTTAGATCCTTTTAGCCCTGCTGAATTAGAATACAATGGTCAACAGCCTTTACTATACACTAAAGGAGAGCCAAGGGAAATACTCAGGAAAGAACCAAGGGGTACCTTTTTACATCTCACAAAACATGACATTTGATCCTATTCTATTAATAGAAGGCTTATTTCTAGGCCTCTTTACATGCTATAGCTCATATGAGATAGACATAGTCAAGCCCCAAAGGGTTACATGACTTCACAGGTAAGTCTTCCCAGATTTTGTAGTTGATTTCTGGACCATCATATAAAATACCACAATCACAGATTTCTGGTTAGAGGCTATGGACCCTTGACCAATTCACTTAACTCACATGCACCTAAGAATCCTAAAGTGAGGATAAGAGAACTTGTTTAACTTGCCTTAGAGTTGTTGGGAAAACTAAACTGACAGGCTTATAGCAAAGGCTAAAAATATACTGGTTCCTACAAGGGCTCTTTGGAGAAATGGTTGATGGCGGGGAAAGTACAAGATGAGCATGGAACATCTTGCAGTGCCAAAAGGTGCTCAACAAATAATGGGAGCAGATTAAAGGGAAACAGGACCCAATTTGAAAGAGTTCCCAATAGTCAAATCTGGTACAATTTGAGCAATACTTATAATTCAATGAATAAAAGAAATATTCCCTGACTAATCTATTAAATAATAATTTAATAAACAAGTGGGAGAGAAAGAGCAGCTCTTCCTCACGCAGAATTCCAAGTAATTAATGAAGAAAGACTGATGGAAATAGAAAATCCTATCAGATAAACACCACAGTGATAACTGCTGCAGATAAGAATCAAGGTTGTTAAAATTAGGTAGCAAAAGCGGGATGTAAAACAGGATATTAGCATAGTTTCAAAGTATCTTCCCACAAGATACTTATTAATTACAAAGGGAAAAACAGTAACTTTACAGTGGAGAAACCTGGCGCACACCACCTTAACTGATTATGGTTAACATCACTAATAATAAGACATATGGACATCATGCACTATTATGGGCTGAATGTTTGTGTCGCCCCGAATTCTCATGTTGAAACCCTAATCCCCAGTGTGATAGTATTAGGAGTGGGGCCTTTGGGAGGTGATTAGTTCTTGAGGGTGGAATCTTCATAAATGATATTAGTGCCCTTATAAGAGAGACCAAGAGGCAGGGTGTGGTGGTTCATGCCTGTAATTCTAGCATCCTGGGAGGCCTAGGTGGGTGGATCTCTCAAGGTCAGGAGTTCAAAACCAGCCTGAGCAAGAGTGAGACCCTGTCTCTACTGAAAAATAGAAAGAAATGATCTGGACAACTAAAAATATGTAGAAAAAATTAGCTGGGCATGGTGGCACACGCCTGTAGTCCCAGCTATTCGGGAGGCTGAGGCAGTAGGATTGCTTAGCTCAGGAGTTTGAGGTTGCTGTGAGCTAGGCTGACACCATGGCACTCTTCCCCAGGCAACAAAGCGAGACTCTGTCTCAAAAAAAAAAAAAAAAAGAGAGACAGACCCAGAGAACTCTCCCAACCCTTTCCCACCTTGTGGGGACACTGAAAAGATAGCTGTCTATGAACTAGGAATTGGGCTCTCACCAGACACTGAATCTGCTGCTGCCCTGATCTCGGACTCCCCAGTCTCCAGAACTATAAGAAATAAATGTTTGTTGTTTAAGCCACTCAGTCTATGGTATTTTTGTTTAGCAGCCCCAATAGACTAAGACATGTACCACTAGGTGTGACACACTGATAAGGGCAAAACTTCCATGGTATTCTTCCTAAAAATTCATCACTGCAATCTAATCATTACAAAAAATAAGATAAATACAAATTAAAAAACATTCTGCAAAACAGCCAGTCAGAATTCTTCAAAGGTATCAAGTTCACAAATGGTAAAAACTGAGAAGACTATGGAGACATGACAACTAAATGTAATATAGAATCCGGGACCCAAAGAAGGATAGTAGTGGGACTATTTGTGAAAGTCAAATAAGGTCTGTAGATCAGTTAATAGTATTATACCAATGTTCATTTATTGATTTAGATCATTGTACTATGGTCATGTAAGATGTTAACACTAGGGGAAGCTGAGTAAAGGGTATACAGGAATGCTGTGTATGATTTTTGCAACTTTTTTGGCAAATCTGAAATTATCCCAAAATTAAAAAAAAAAAAAAAGATGCTGGTTCCCTCTCTTGCCTCTCTCATCCTCCCAATTTATTTCTCATGAGGCCTGGAAAGAATGTACCTGGCTGGTCCTTTCTGATCAAAAGGACCTAAATAATGAAGAGGGGCACAAGACAGTCTATGTAGCTGTAAGAAGGAATGAGGAAGATCTCTACTTACAACTATGGAGTGATCTCCAGAATACTTTAAGTCAAAAAAGCAAAGTGCAGGCCAGTCTCCTGCTTGTAATCCTAACACTCTGGGAGGCCAAAGTGGGAGATCGTTTGGGGCCAGGAGTTCAAGACCAGCCTGAGCAAGAGCAAGACCCCATCTCTACAAAACATAGAAAAATTAGCCAGGTGTGGTAGCATGGGCCTATAGTCCCAGCTACTTGGGATGCTGAGCCAGGAGAATAATCGCTTGAGCCTAGGAGTTTGAGGTTGCAGTGAGCTATGATGACACCACTGCATTCTAGCCCAGGCAACACATTGAGATTTTGTCTCAAAAAAAAAGAAGCAAAGTGCAGAACAGTGTTCAGAGTATATTAGCTTTTTTCCTGAGAAAAGAGGTGACTGCAAACATATATAGGTAGAAAAATGGTTATACAAGGTGAAGGAGCTAACAGAGTTGAGGGGACAGGGATGGAAACCAGACTTCTCTAAATATGGTTTGTTTTACAATACTTACTTTAAACCCATGTAAATATTTCAAATAATTAACAAAACAAAATCATAAAACAAATTATAAAACAAAATTAAATCAAAATAAAGAAAACAATTCTTTTATTTTTTGAAACAGAGTCTCACCCTGTTGCCCAGGCTAGAGTGCCATGGCATCAGCCTAGCTCACAGCAACCTCAAACTTCTGGGCTCAAGTGATCCTCCTGCCTCAGACTCCTGAGTAGCTGGGACTACAGGCATGCGCCACCACGCCCGGCTAATTTTTTCTATATATTTTTAGTTGCCCAGCTTATTTCTATTTTTTTAGTAGAGACAAATTCTCTTGCTCAGACTGCTCTCGAACTCCTGAGCTCAAATGATCCACCCGCCTCGGCCTCCCGAAGTGCTAGGATTACAGGTGTGAGCCACTGCATCCGGCCAAAAAAAGCAATTCTTAAAACCCAAACTGAAATCAAACAAATGAGCCTGTCACTATGAAATTGGTAGGGTTAAACACACAGAAGAATTATTCTAAGTGATTGTACAACACAATATTATGACTACATATTCTTAGTAGGATACAACCTAACGGTAAAAGGAAAACTGTAAAGAAACCTCAAAAACTAAAACTGAATTAATCATATTACAAATAATAGTAGCATTATTTAAAAATACATATATACTGAAAAAAATTGGGAATGACTACTATCTGGAAAAAAATACATATATATTGAGGTAGAGCAAATAAATTATATTAATGCTAGGAACTAAGATTTATAGCATAAGAGAAAAGGGAGGCACACATAAATTTTAAAAAGTTAAATAAAAATCCTGAAATCTTAATTTTAAATTAATTTGTTGTTATGAATCCCTCATATTTTTCTCTTTCAAAACAAAAAATAAAACTTTTCCTGGCTCTGTCATTAAAAAGGCCTAGAAGCAAGGACTAATTCCATAGTAGTAAGCACCCCTAGCATACGGACTGAGGTCTCTAAATACCATTTCCCTCTAAGACACCAAGGGTCATTGAAGAAATGGCTCATTCAAGGTCTGGGAAGGAAATGTACAAGAAGAGCCTGGAATATCTTGTCATACCAGAAAGCCAGGAAGCTATCAAGGACTAGTAAAGCTGTGTCAAAAAGACACAGGACATTCTTGCAAAGGCTCCCATTGGCCAAAGATGTGCAATTTAAGCAGCAAAAAGAATAATGATTACAATGGGTTTATAATAATACAAAAAAAAAAAGTAAACAACAATAAATTCATGGGTTATGTTTTGGTAACAAGGACACCAACTCATTCTGAAAACTGGTGAATAAAGTTAAAGAATTAAGCATTTATCTTAAAACTATATTTCAGGATAACCAGATAGTTGAGGGAAAGTTCTTCTTTCTAGCTAATACACACAGAAGGAATATTATAATTAGAATATCAACATTTTGGAACCCCTAATGAAACAATACATATAGATGAGATTCATCAATGGCTGCTAAAATTATTAGGTTAAAAATGCTAATGGGAGCCGGGCACGGTGGCTCATGCCTGTAATCCTAGCACTCTGGGAGGTCGAGGCGGGTGGATCGCTCAAGGTCAGGAGTTCGAAACCAGCCTGAGCAAGAGTGAGACCTCATCTCTACTATAAATAGAAAGAAATTAATTTGCCACCTAAAAATATATAGAAAAAATGAGCTGGGCATGGTGGCACATGCCTGTAGTCCCAAGCTACTCGGGAGGCTGAGGCAGAAGGATTGCTTGAGCCCAGGAGTGTGAGGTTGCTGTGAGCTAGGCTGACGCCACGGCACTCTAGTCCGGGCAACACAGTGAGACTCTGTCTCAAAAAAAAAAAAAAAAAAAAAAGACATTTACAGGACGATTGGAGAAATTACAATACTTCCTATTGGATAACAGATAATTATTTCTTTAAGTACGATAATGGTATTATGGTTACATTAAAAAGTAAGAATCCTTATCTCTTGACATATATAATGAAAATACTTATGGAAGAAATGACATGATGACTAGAATTTTCTTTAAAATAATCCAACTTGGGGAGGAAGGATTTGGTTAGATTTTTCATATGTCAATTAACTGTCGAATATGGGTGACAGGTATACAGGAGATTATTTACTATTTGTTCCACTTTTGTGTGTTTGAAAAATTAATACAATTTTAAAACTCAGAGAGAGGGAAAAAGTTTACTTTCTGCTTACTGTAGTTTCTGAAAGCATACCATTCAGCAACTGTAGAAATCACCTGTTCCTAATTGGCAGGGATTGACCAGAGGAAAAGGCGGCAGGGAAAGAAGAGAACAATTGGCCAGAATCGCTGATTGGGCAGCCTCTATCTCCAACCCTGGAATTCCATTGCTAGATAACAGTATGCCTGCTGCTATGCTGATTCCACCCCACCCTCACCCAGTTTGGCTGCATGTAAAGGGCAAAATCTCTCAAGAAGGATTTTTAGATTACAGATTTTGAACAACTTACAGCCAGAAGACTCTGGTTTATTTCTGCACCTTCCATCTTTGTCTGCCTGTCTGAGTCCCTGGCATCTGCTGCTCTTTCACTGCCAGCCAAGTCAATAAAAGAGATCCTAGAGAAAAGACACAGCAGGAATGAATTCTTTCAGGCTTTGTTTATTTTTACATCAGTCAGCATTTTGTGACCTCAGGAAGAAACTAACATTGGCCCATCCTCAGGAAAGAAAAAATATTACTGTCGGCTTTCCAAAACTATCACAAGACTTTGATTTATCAGTCAGCTGCTGCTGGCACTGTTCACTCAGATACTTCCGTTGATTTTAATCACTTGCAAGAAAGTATGAGTGAAATTAATAAGGGAAGGGTCATTTCCCAAAAGGCTAAATGACCACAATGCAAATCACTTAGGTGACCACTTAGATAATTAAACAGGAACTTTTGTGGGCTGCTTTCCAGCAAAAAAAGGAAAAAAAAAAAAAAAAGAAAGAAAGAAAAAAGGAAAGAAAGAAAAAAAAGAGGCTCATTACTCAGAGGTAAGATAGGCTCATCCATCAGTGTGGCAGAGTTTGCTAAGATAGCACCAGAGAAGCAATGAATGTATCCAATTGTCTTATGGCTTCTTTTAAGAAGAATAGATTAATCCCCTACCCCTGCCCTTTTTTTGGCCTGTAAGCTTTCTGAGATGCCTTCCCTGCTGTTTCTCTGCTGAAACTATATTCACATTAGAAGCAATCAATGTCCCTTTTAATAACTTAGGGTTGACCAACAATAGGTCATTACTTCGTGGTTAATCAACTGATGGCACTTTAGTACAGTGATTTATTTCAGGGCTAACAACTCTACTCTGTATTGCTGAAATGAAGAACTCCATGGTGGCAGGGTGTCCTGTTGTTGATAACACATATTTCAAAGTCACAATAAGGAAAGGCAGACAATGCAATTCCTTGCATATTTCCAGCTCACCTGCCAAATGTCCTCTTGGCTGAGTCTTTGATCTGAATTTGGATGATAGCATGGGAGCGGGAGGAGTCTGCATTAACTCCAGTGGCTCCAGTGCTGCGCTCCTTGCTTCCCTTTAAGATTACCTGAAAATAAAATCCACAGGATAACTTCCCAAGGAGAAAACAAAGCCCTCTGGCTTCTAAGAGTTGGCTAAGAGCAGGAGAGACCAGACACAGTTTTGTCAGTGCACTGCAGTTTTTTTTGTCTAGGTGGAAAACTGCCCAAACATTAAATCATACAGAGTGAATACCCAATGGCAACAAAAACGATGTGGAATACTAATCTCGTAGGAGAACATTCAATAGCTCAAGAGCTAATTTAATTCTTGATCTCATATACTCTTTTTAGTGTCTTTGATGGATTTAGTCTACCTAAAATCCCTACGGTATAACTTGGCTCCAAAGCATGGTCTCATAATACCCATCTGTCTTACTGAGGCAAAGGACAGATATGTGCATCATGGAATGACTAATCACATCCACCTGTTCTACCAGGATGCAATCATATAGGAGGCCAGGCCTGATGTGTAGGAACATGGAAGTGATGAGTTATTGTGATTACCATGAGTCTATGATTTCACTTGAGACCAATCGTCCCCCATCCCCAACTGGGAGTAAAGATTAACTGTGGTCCTTCTGGCCACAAGGGGATCAGGGAGAGGAGGTGAAGCCTCAGGATTGGCCTCTAGCCACTGAAAACACAGCCATAGATGAACATGTTGCCCTGATTTTGGATAGAGGGAGGAGTGTTGATGACTGAGAATCAAAAAGGCAAAGAGGCCAGGTGCGGTGGCTCATGCCTGTAATCCTAACATTCTGGGAGGCCAAGGTGGGAGGATTGCTCAAGGTCAGGAGTTTGAAAAAGGCAAAGAACTTTAAAAATACTATTTGATAGATTTCTCACAACAGCCTAATGTAAGGTGAATATGATTATTATCCCCAGTTTACAGCTGAGGAATAAACTCAGAAGTTGATTTGCTCAGAATCAAATAGCCATTGTGTGGAAGAGCCAAATTCCACTTCTAGTATGTCTTGACTCCAAAGTTCTTGTGGTTTCCACTAGGGTAAGGAAGTCCTATCTCATTTTATATCAATCTCTCACAATTTTATTTTATATCATATTGTGCATAGCCAGTTTCCAAGTTAAGAATCCAAAAGTTTCATGCCTGTAATCCTAGCACTCTGGGAGGCTGAGGTGGGAGGATCATTTGAGTTCAGGAGTTGGAGACCAGCCTGAGCAAGAGCGAGACCCCATCTCTACTAAAATAAAAAAAAAAAAAAAAGAAATTAGCTGGACAACTAAAAATATATAGAAAAAATTAGCTAGGCATGGTGGCACATTCCTGTAGTCCCAGCTACTCGGGAGGCTGAGGCAGAAGGATTGCTCAAGCCCAGCAGTTTGAGGTTGCTGTGAGCTAGGCTGATGCCACAGCACTCTAGTCCAGGCAGAGTAAGACTCTGTCTCAGGAAAAAAACAAACAAACAAACAAAAATAAATAAATAAAATATCTTAGCAAGTAGGGGCAGGAGCTTTTTAAAAATTTAGCTAACTAAAAATAAGTTCTTCTATGGTCTAAACAATAGCATATTTCTAAAGATTATCTGTATGTGAGACTTAAAATCAAATTTTAGAATCTTATTTAAAAGCACTCATTTTGTAAAAAGCTTGCTAAAAATTTAAAGAGACTACATGAGGAATCCTTTTGTAAAGAGAAGAACCTGCTAATTTATAAAGCTAGGTTATCAACTATGTGGATAGCACATTGCTGCTAATCAGAAATCAGAAGAGTTAGGGCCGGGTTGGATGGCTCACGTCTATAATCCTAGCACTTTGGGAGGCCAATGTGGGAGGATCGCTTGAGGCCAGGAGTTCGCTGGAGATCCACCTGGGCAATAACGAGACCTCCGTCTCCACGCACACACAAAAAATTTAGCCAGGCATGGTGGTGTATGCCTGTAGTCCCAGCTACTCGGGAGGCTGAGGCAGGAGATCATTTGAGCCCAAGAGTTTGTTTGAAGTTACAGTGAGCTATGATGATGCCACTGTACTGTGGCCTGGGCAACAGAGAAAGACCCTGTTTAAAAAAAAGAAGAGAGAATGGTAATCTCTAACACTAGGTATGGCAAATGCTGAGGGAAAAAAGCACTGTTAACTAAGCTCAGATGCTGAGTAGGACACCTAAGGCCAAAGGTGTGACTGACTGATCTAGTTTAAATGTACTTCCTCATCCTGGCCTCTCCCTATCCCTCACTTCAAGCTTACATAGGTTGGGATGCAATGCTAATGGGTCATCTTAGATTTGTATTTTTATTTTTTCAAACTTTTCCTTGTTTACTTCATTAGAAAAGACACGCAGGGCTGGCTTTAGCTCAGCGGTTCCTTCGGCAAACTTAGAAAAGACAGGCTTACTCTGGAAAACGTGGAAAATATAGGAAATGAATAAAGAAGAAAATATACATTTCCCATAATCCCAGTGTTAGTAAGGTTCTGGTACATTTCCTTTTAGGGTTTTAGGCTTCTCATAGCTCCTTTGCTTTTTATTTTTTTTGGAGACAGGGTCTCACTCTGTTGCCCGGGCTA
>CAUYRT010084721.1:0-37229 GCA_963574885.1 Lepilemur ruficaudatus
ATAGAATGAGAAGGGTGGGACATGCTTGAAAAGTAGTTGGGGAGCGGAATTAGGGGTCTCAATAGGGGAAGGGAATTCCTCAAAAACTGATTTATGTGATTAACTGTACATCTCGGTAAATTCACTGAAAATCATTTAATTTTACACTTAAAGTGGAGTAAAGGCATGATATGTAAAGTATACTTCAATAAAGAAAAAAATATTAAAATTAAAAGATAAAAGAACATAGATAAGAAGTTATTCTACATCAAAGCTAGTAGATAGCATAATTTAAATTGCAATATTTGTTCTGGATATTTGCTACCACTTACTATGTAATTACTAGTAGTTAATGACAGTAACTCAGAGAAGAGTCTAATTTCTGTTAAATGATAATTGTAAAGATATATCCGAAATAGCCAACATAAATTATGGGATATAAAAATGAATGAGGACTGCATATGTGGCAAAAAAGCTGTTCATGCCTACATGTCAAAAAAATTTTGATTCATACTTCATGTCATATGCAAAAATTGTCTCAAAATGAGTAATACATCTACATATAAACCTAAAACTATAAAACCACAAGAAGAAACATAATAGAAAATCTTTTTGATCTTGGGTTAGGAAAAGATTTCTTAGATATGACACCAACAGTACAATCCAATGAAGAACATTTTTAAAATTGTAGTTTGTTAAAATTAAAGTTCTTATTATCTGGAAAATATTTCTAAATAAATAAAATGGCAAACCAGAGGCCAGGGAAAAATATTTGCAAATGACCAGTCTAACAAATCTAGATACATGTCAGTGTCTAGACTATATTAAAAACTCACAAACTCAATAATAAGTAAACAATTCAATAAAAGACTAGGTAAAGTATTTGAAAATCTAGTTTACCAGACAAGATATACAATGGTAAAAAAATGCAAATAAAAAGATGCTCAAAAATCATTGGTCGTTAGGCAACTAAGTTACCTGTATATATTATATCTACTAGAATATCTAAATTAAATGGCTATCAAGTTTTGGTGAAGATGTGGAGAAATTAAAACTCTCGTGTACTACTGGTGGGAATATAAAATGGCATAATTACATTTTAAAAACTTTTTGGATGTTTCTTACACAGCTAGACACATACTTACCATTTGACTCAGCCACTCCACTCTTAGGTATTTATGTGAGAAAGGAAAGTGTATTATACATATTATATGCATATTATATGCATATTATATTATATTATATATTATATTGTATACACATTATATGCAGTAATATATACATATTATAAAACTGTATATGAAAGATCATAGCAATTTTATTTCTAATAATTCAAACATAAAACTAGCCCAATTGTCCACCACCATTTGAATACATAAACAAAATAAATAGTACTCAAAGGAACAAAAAGTAATAGCTATTAATATGTGCTGCAACTTGGATGACTCTTATTAATAAAATAATTATGTTTAGCTAAAGAAGCTAGAGAAAACTCAGTATCTATTGCATGATTTCGTAAATGTCAGTTTCTAAAAAAAAATGTAAAATGCTTATAGTTACAGAAAATATGTCAACGATTGCCTGTGGAGAAAAGTGAGCGAGCTGGAAACAGGACAGAGAGAGAGATTCCAAAGGTACCTTGAAGGTTGTTGTGGGCTAGGGGATGCCCCCAAATTCCCATGTTGAACTACTAACCCCCAGTACCTCAGTGTGTGTCTGTATTTGGAGATAGAGTCTTTAAGATAAAATCAAATTAAAATTACTGGTGTTCTTATAAAAGAGGAGATCAGGACACAGACTCAAAGAAAACCATCTGAAGAGTCAGAAAGAAGGTTGCCATCTGCAATCCAAGGAGAGAGGCCTCAGAAGAAAACAACTCTGTTGACATCTTCATTTTGGACTTCTATCCTCAAGAATTGTGAGAAAATAAATTTCTGTTGTTTAAACTACCCAGTCTTTGGTACTATCTTATGGCAGCCCTAGCAAACTAACATAAGGCTGATAGATGCTGTCAGAATCTTGATGATGGTTTCATAGGTGTGTACAAATTTCAAAACTTCTCAAATTGTGCAATTTAAACAGGTATACCATTTAATTTTTGCCAATTGTTCCTCCATAAAGCTGTCCAAAATGTAAACATTATAAAGAAAATCTTTTGAGTAAATATCCATCTCTCAATTTTCACCCAACATATTAAAATTATCTTTCAAAATTTTCTATAAATACAGTGATCATTTTAATGAAGCCATATGGAATATAAACTAAAAGAAAAATCTAATCATCCCTCTTTGCGAATAACATCTAAATGTCATCATTTTGTTTAAAATGTTATCAAGTTTGTCAATATGTTAGGGTTTTTATGTATAGCGATCAAAGCACAAATTCTGGAGCCACGAAGGCATAGTTTCAACACCTGGCCTTAACCACCATTCTTTGAACAAATGACTTTTACAGAATTCTAATTTTATTTAAGTCACACGAAGTAAAAATATCTGTCAAAAACTGTTGGAGAAACTAATCACCAAAAAGTCTGTTGTTATTGCTTAATAATAGTTTTCTTTTACCCTTTCTTCTTCCTATTACCTCTCTTTTTAGCATCCTTTTTTTTAAAAAAAATTTCTATCAAGTGCCTAATGTTTATGAATACTGATTTAATTTAATTTCCTCAGAAGAGTCTCATTATATCTTCCTCTCTTCTGTTTTCTAAGCAAGGTACATGCATATCTTTGGAAAACATCATATAAAACATTGATTAATAAGCCCCTTAGACTTTAAAATGTCATTAAAAAAAGATAAGTGATGAGAGTGATCCATTTTTAGTTTGCAATGTATGGAAAGCATTTTGGTTTATTCAATAGTAATCAACAGCCTCTGCACTGTTATTTACTGATTGCTATTACATCTTCCTAAGGGGCTCAGTAGAGATTAAGTGCTTCGTAGAAAAGTTACACAGCCTGAGCCTGAAGGCATTGCATAATGAAGGTAAAATTAGAGAGACAGTACTTTTGACATCTGTAGGAATCACATTTTGCAAATGTAGCTTAACATTCTGGGATTTTTTTCCTTTAAATTCAGATATGCTGCAAACCTCTGCAGAGACTGTAGGAGTAAAGCTGTCAGTGTGGTTAGTTTTCTCAGAATAAATCCAAATCTCCCTCCTGAGTTCCTGACAGACATGTTTTTCATTTACCACTGGACTGAAATAGGTAAAAACCACAACACCTTTTCCCATTAATATAAATGTTTTCAGATGACTCTTGGGTTCACATCCTTCTATAGCAAAGCTAGAGAAGACAAGGAATACTCTCAGGAACAAATTCAAGCTGAATACAAAGTCTCTTTTCTTTGAGCCCTGAAAACTTTTCTAGAACAAAGTCAATGAGTATCATTTCAAAATCAAGTGAAGACCAGGGATAAAAATAAAAAGCAAGAGCCTGAAACACCTACCTGGTAGTTTGAGAAAATAAAGACATGATCAAGACAAAGAATAAGCAGAAAAATAAGCTTAATGGAAGTATGTCAAAGGTTATACATTTTAGTTAAAAATTATGTATCAATATTTCTTTACTTTTTAAGATAAATGAAACATAATGATGTAAGATTTAATAATAGCAGAAACTGTTAAGGGGTATTCAAGAAGAAATTGTATTACTTTTGCAGTTTTTCTGGAATCTAAGTTATTCTAAAAATTTTAAAGTTTATTATAAAAATGTATTTAATCACAAGAATTTTTATACCATGGAGTACTACTCAGCCACAAAAGACAGTGGTGAACTAAGAACTCTTGTATTATCCTGGATGCAGCTGGAAGTCCATTCCACTAAGTGAAGCATCACGTGGAAAAACAGGCACCATGTGTATTCACTGTCGAATTGGTGCTAATTGATCAACACTTATGTGCACATACGGTAGTAACATTCGTTGAGTGTAGGGCAGATGGCGGGGGGATGGGTATATTCAGACCTAATAGGTGCGGTGTGCACTGTCTGGGGGATGGGCATCCTTGTAGCTCTGACTTAGTCGGGGCAAAGGCAATATATGTAACCTAAACATTTGTATCCCTGTAATATTCTGAAATTGAAAAAAAAAAAAGAAAAACATAACATAAGGTTGATCAGGTTCATTATTTAAGCTATTATTCAATAAATACACAGATATTCTCTAAAGACATTTAAAACTGTATCTTAGTAGTTTTTAGTGTTCATTTTTTTTATTTTAGCATATTATGGGGGTACAATTGTTTAGCTTACGTGTGTTGCCTTTACCCCTCTGGAGTCAGAGCTTCAAGCATGTCCATCCTCCAGATGGTGTGCATCACACTCATTATGTATGTATATACCCATCTCCTCGTCCCCACTCCTGTCTGTCCGATGCCCGATAAATGTTATTCCTATATGTCCATAGTGTTCATTTTAACAAGTTAAATTCATTATTATTTTAATAAGGAGTATTTCAGGAAAGAATTTATGTTTATTATGACAAATAACATTTCTTTTGCCCATTAATTTTCATTTTTATTTTCTGTGTAAGAAAAGGACAATAACAATAGACATACATGCTTAAGTTTGTGGGTCAGAAATACCTATAGCAGAAATAAATGAAAGTAAATACAATTTTTCTGAAGTCTTTAGAGTTTAAAATATTGTTTTTCATAATGATTCTATTCACTTTGGAAGATTGAAGAAAATATAAGTAAAAATATAGATACTTGATTGGAATATGTAATTAGTTCAATTTGTATAAAGAAAGTCTCTTTCCTATAGTTAATGATGCATAGTTCCAGCAAGCTACGGTGCCTTCACTATTCAGAAAAGGGATTAGAATAAAGTACAAGACATGATTTCATGTCCTTTGAAATGCCACATGCTGTATTCTTCTTTTCGATGTCAGAATCACACATTTGTATATGAATAGTTCTGAGAATTTTTAAATTAACAAAATCTATTTAACATTGTTTAATACAATAGTTCACAAACTGATTTAACTATGATATACTTTTCCTTCTAGTAGTTATTAATCTTGTGCAAATATTATATTTCATGATACACAATTTGAGAAATGCTGACCTTTAGAAAACGACTGGGCTCTAAAACCTGATAATCTGGAAATGCTAATGAAGGCTGTTTAGAGTTGACAAAGTCAATCACATTTTCTTAGATTTAGCTTATTCAGATATAAAATGGGCATAATAATACCTATCACAAAGGACTGTAAGTATAAATTAATACATGAAAAATACGTAAATAAAATCCTTCCATGTGTATTTATGTATTTAAGTCTTGATTATTTTAAAATTTATGGCATTTTTAAATCTTGTGCATTCAAAGTATACATGCATGATAGGATAGCCATTTCGAGGTTGGAAGTTAAACAGGAATTCCTGGAAATGTTACTAATTTTCATCCAGTGACAGTAAGAGAACTTAATAAGTGATATAGATTTGCCTGAGAGTATTCCTTGTCTTCTTTATCTTTGCTAGAGAAGGATGTGAATCCAGACGTCATCTAAAAACATTTATATTAACGGGAAAAAAGTATTGTGGTTCTTACCTATTTGACTATCCTAAAGTCAATACATGCACCCAGCATTTTTTTTTCTATCTTGAACTACTATGTTTATTGGTTAATTTTCCCAGGTGTAAGTGCTGTTTTTGAAGCTGATTACAATATCAAAGGACTTCTACCAATTGCTTGGTGATCTTTGCCTTTTATTCTCTTCAACATTCCATTACTTTTGAACAATGAATATGTTATGCTTCCTATGTTTCATTGTGACATTATCGTTGTGATATTACATTTACATATTTACATACATTTACATTACATATTATGTTCATTGTGATATTACAATTACAATCTTCTATCAGCCATGGTGACTGGAACTTGTTAGGTAAAATAAAAACAAGTAGTGCCTAAGCCAGGTATTATAAACAAAACATAGTCACTCTAAACTCATGAAAGTACTAAAAGCGTCTTGAGTATAATATGCTAATAATCACTAACTGAAAAATAGTAAAATTTTTTAGTGGCTTTTATTGGCTAAAAGAATAAAAGTATATAGAGTCCATGGGAAAATGTATCAAAAGTATAATATCTATCTATATATCTATCTGTCCATGTATGTATGCATATGTACATCTGTATGTATACTGCACATTTCCCCATATTTAGATGAATTTATACATAAGTAGATATTCAATATTCTCTCTCTCTCAGTGTAAATATTCCAAGAATTCAAATATTATAATGAATCAGGGTGATACGCTTATCTGAGATTGTGTTAAATGGAATCTATGCATACTGGTTTTTAGGATAGTTTTTGTCATTTTTAATTATGTGCTAAATAACACATTCTCAAGCTCTCAAAAGGCACAAGTCTAGCATAGGATATTTGCTAATATAGGTATCCTAGCCAAAGAATTTAAAAGACAAGCTGGAGAAACCTAGAATAGTAGTGCTGGGTAAGAATGGAAATAATCAAATATGCTTGTTATTCAAAGGTGAGAATCTTAATCTCTGTTTAGTTCTATACAAATAAACATAACAACTCTTAGCTGTGAATATGTAGTGCTCTTTATGTTTATCACACTGAATTAGATCCTGAGGTGTACAATACAGCTGGTGTTGAATGTAGCAAGAAGTCTTTATGATGAAGATACATTTACATAACTAACAAGAGAAATGGAACATTGTAATACAGATATTACAATCAAATCTGGGTGTGAATGCTGTCTCTTCCATTTAATGCTTACACATGGCTTTCATTAAATAACCTGATCCATCTACCTCTTGAAGTATGGCTGTGAGGGTGAAAATAGGTACTATTTAAGTACTGTTTAGCTTAGCACAATGTCTAGTGCAAAATAAATTATAAATGTATATAATTTCTAAAAATTATTGTGAGGGAATATTGAGTTAAAATTCCATTTTGGTTTCATTGCTTTACAATTATTGAAGAACTAATATAAAATGTTTTAGAGATTATTTTGTACATTTGCTCACTGTGGATTATATAAAATTACCTGTGATGGTTAATTTTTTTTTTATTTTTATTTTTTGAGACACAGTCTCACTCTGTTGCCCAGGCTAGAGTGCCGTGGCGTCAGCCTAGCTCACGGCAACCTCAAACTCCTGGGCTCAAGCGATCCTCCTGCCTCAGCCTCCCAAGTAACTGGGACTACAGGCATGCGCCACCATGCCCGGCCAATTTTTTCTATATATATTTTTAGTTGGCCAATTAATTTCTTTCTATATTTAGTAGAGACAGGGACTCACTCAGGCTGGTTTCAAACTCCTGACCTTGAGCGATCCACCCGCCTCGGCCTCCCAGAGTGCTCGGATTACAGGCCTGAGCCACCGCACCCAGCCTGTGATGGTTAATTTTATGTGTTAATTTGAGTGACTCACAGAGAGTGCAGGTATTTGACTAAACATCTCTTCTGGGTATGTTCACTTAGGTTTTCTGGATGAGATTTGCATTTGGACTGGTGGAAAGTAAAGCAAATTTCTTTCCCTAATGTGGGTGGGCATCATCCAGTTGAGGGTCTGGATAGATGAAAAGGCGGAAGAAGGGAAAATTTGCTCTTTCAGCCTCACTGCTTGTGCTGGGACATTGATAATTCTCCTGCTCCCAACTGGGATTTACACCATCAGCTCCACTGGTTCACAGGCCTTCAGACTTGTAACGAATTGCACCATGGGCTTTTCTGCCTCTCCAGTTTGCAGAGAGCAGATCCTGGAATTTCTCACCCTCCATCATTGCATGAGCCAGCTCTTCATAGTAAATCTTTCTCTTTCTCTGTCTCTCTGTCTCTGTCTCTGTGTATGTGCGTGCGTGTGTGTGTGTGTGTGTGCGTGTGTGTATCCTACTGGCTGTGTTTCTCTGGAGAACCCTGACTAATACATTACCTGGGGTATATATTAAAATTATATTCTAGGTTCCTTTCAGCAGCTTTTGATCCAGAGACTATGGTATGGAGGCCAGGAATATATTTTTTAAATAATTACTCAAGGTGATTTTCATAATCACTGTTTATTTCAGTCCATAAGCAAAATAAAAACATGTGGGTTAAATTACCAGGTTCAGTTGCCAAAATGTTCTGGGTAAAATTCCACCTAATAGACATTTGAATATGAAAATGACACTAAATCTCTTTGTATAGAACATGGGGACACTTATACCTGTTTTATAGAATTATTATAAGAATTAGAGGACAGAAAAATAATGCTGAAAGTATGCAATGCAAATTATTTGTGATATTGTTTTTGGGTAACATGGAAACTTTCTCTATATGAATATTTCCATCTGTCTTTCTATGTATGCTAGAATTTTCTAATCATAGATGTCTTACTGTTTATATGATTGACTAAAATAAAGAAATGTCAGAATTCTATGTAATTAGGTATGATTTGTGGCTTGATTACAAAATTAATGAATTACATTTTTTGTTTCTTTTTTAATAAAATGTAAGCTTATTGAATATATCTTCAAAAATATTTAAATTGGCCTTAATTCCAAAATTCAGATATAAAAATGTTAATATTTTGAATTCAAACAAGTTTCTTTGCATGAGTAAGTGTGTCTTTATTCACACTGTGTTTTTTTTATTGCCAAAGAGTTACCTAATTTTCACAGTGTCATTAAGCAAATGTTTCTTACTTTCTCATTAATTATGATGCCCCTTTATAATATACATTAAGTACTTACAAATTCTAAAGCCTATTTTTGTGTGTATATATGTGAATATATACATATTTGCATTAATTATATTCAAATCCAAATAACTCACAGAAAAGCCATATTTGCTAAAATATAGCAGACTAAATTCTTGCTTTATTTGAAAGCAATGTTGGATATAATAAGAGTTAAATGTACTAGCAAACCTTAAATTTATTTGTTATATTAACACCTATCAAAAAGAGAACTCTCCATAAGTTGAAATTACTCTTTCGGGAAAAAATGATTTTAGCTGTCATGTACCTGAAAGCATTATTTTTCATTTTCTTATTCTAATATCTAAGTAGTTGCAGGGGAAAAAAAAAACTTTCATCAGTAAATTGCAGTAACAAGTACAGTTTAAAAGTATACATTATTAATAATATTACGTTGGTATTCTTTTACTTCTTGCCCCTATTTTCAAATTCTGAAGACATATTGCTCTTAAGGGACTTATACTCAAAGAAGTCTTTATTCTTTTGTTGTTATTTGAAATTTTATCTCTGATTCTTTATCTCCTCAGTGATAAACTTTTTCTATTTATTTTTTCTTTGAATCTATGATGAATAATAATTGTCTAGTATCTCAATATTTTTTATTCTGAAGTAGGGACCAATTGGTTATTAACCAGCAGAAAAGATACAGGTCATGACCAACTTCTCACAATTCTTGTTACTTATCTATTGACTTAGTATGACCAAAATTTAGTCAGGCATTTCTCCTCCCCAAGTGTACCTGGACTTTGGTTTGTCTTAAGCTTAAGTAAGAACTTAAGTAAGAAGGTGCTGAATATTTTCTTTTCCAGCCCATCCTGAGAACAGGTTGATTTCAGGCGAAAACAATTCTATTAAATATTCCTGATAATGCAAGCTCTTCACCTCCACCAACTATAAATTTCCTTACAATGTTCCTGCTATCTCTGCTTACTCCTCCTTAAACAAGAAAAGTTTTTGTTGGGTGTTTTATTTTGAGAGTTCCTAGATCTAGTGATCAGAGCATTCTCCCTAGTACAATAGTCTTTTGGAATAAATTATCTCATTACTTAATCCAGACTTAACTCTTTTTATTTTTTGATTGTTATAAAATCTAATTTGGCGAAATAAAAGAATCTGAAAATATTTATGGACATGGGTGAGATGAGAAGAAACTTCACAAAAGCAAAACGTGTATCTACATAAAGATAAACATATAATGTGCATATGTATGTACACACACACAGAGACATATGTACAGGGAGAGGGAGAACAAGGGAGAAAATAAGGTCTCATATGCCTGGATTTGAGTTGAAGGCTTTAGGGAAATTAAAATGTGAATGTTTCATAAGTAAACATGTTGCTTTATTTATGCTTTATGTATATTAATTAAATGCTCACAACAGTTCTATACAATGTGGACTATTATTACCTCCTTTTTTACATGTGAATAAAATGAGAAACAGAGAGGTTAAGTAACTCGCCCCAGGTTACAGTTCTGAAATTAGATAAAATTTGAACCTGAACCTGCTGGCTTCGGATCTTTTCTCTTAAACATCATATTTTTTACAGCATTCTATTGGTGATTAGAAAATGCAAGTTTTAATCACCAGAACTTGGCAACTGATTATTTCTAAAATAGTAAATATAAAAATGGAAGCTAATTATCAATCGAGTGCTTCAGAAACACTCTGTAAACTTTGTCTCAAGAAAAGTAAAGAAATTGTGTAGTTACATGCAGCTTTCATTTTAAAATGGAAGCATAATCATCTAGCATGATTATATCTACTTTTTTTGACAATTCTTTTAGGAACAGAGTTGCTTTCTTACCACTATTCTAGATTTCTACATCATTGTATGACTAGCTATTGCCATATTCACAATATATCTACAAATTATTAATAAATATATCTTTAATTTTCATGGACACTAATTATTTTGAAATATCAACAAAACCTGCTTTATATAGAATTAAGGCTTATAAAAATTATAGTGGTAGCAGGAGCAGATGTTTCCATATGATTCTTAATCCCTTTATAGGTCAATTTAAATGCTCCTGACTCTCTTAAATTCCAAAAATAATTAGTGAAAAAGTACTAGGAAAGGAATCTAATGTTGAAAAAATCATAATCCTTTTCTTCAATGAAGTCTGACTAAGACTGAATCTAAACAACAACTGGCAATCAGTGACACATTCTGTATTTTCATAAGTTAAAATGATGTCAACCCTTTTTGTGACTAAATTTTAAAAATAGTCATTGAAAATAGCAGACATTTATTTTGTACTATTTGTTTTGTAGGTTTTAGTTTAGAAAGTCAAATTACAGTACTAAAAGTCAGATCTTATGTTTCCAATTCCTTCAATTTACAAAAATAACTGGCACTATTTTGTCTTTGAGATAAATTATCTAATATTCAAATCAACTTATCTTTTACTTTTGTTAAATTATTTTCCTAGTTTAGCATTCTGACATATTTTTCCCTCAATAGTATTATAAGATCATACCTTATTTAAGTTGAAAATGTTTGATTAAAAATCTTAATAGAAAAATTGAGAAAATATTACATATGAATTAGGAAAATCAGCAAAACCATTCAGTGAAAGTGATTATATAGACTGAAAAGTAAAATTTATACTCAAAACACTTCCTAAATTAAAACTCCCCCATCTCCTCATAGGTGTGTCAAATAATTTTAATTTTTGAATTATTTTCCATTTTTTTATTTTTAAAGGAGTTTGAAAAGCCTATATATCCTTCACTTACTTTCACTAATTTTTAACATTTTCTATAATTGTTTTGTCTCCTTCTCTGTCTCTCACTCTTGTTCTTGCTCTCTCTTAGTCTCTCTTGCTCCCTCTCCAATTTGAAAGTTGCAGACATCATTCTTAAATACTTCTACATGTATCTCTGAAGAATGTACAATTTTAATGTCATTATTACACACAAGAAATTTGATACTGATAATATTATCTAATATTCATTTTATTTCAAATCTTTCTCAATGCATATTTTACATCTGTTCTATTTTTTTTTTGTTTGCCTTTACAACCCAGGACCCAATAAAACATTATGCATTGCATTTATTTGTCATGTGACTTCAGTCTCCTTTGATCATTCTTGCCTTCTCTTTCATTTGTATTTTTCACAACACTGATAGTTGTGGAGAGTCCTGAGTAGTTGATAGATTTGTATTATTACCTTTTGCCCCCAAACATACCTATATCTCAGTAATTTGGCAACTTCATATCTTGGAGAATTCATCTTAGCTATAAGTACAATGGTAGTTGCCAGGGGGTAGGGGAATGGATGGAAATGGAGAGATGCTGATGGATGGTTACAAAGTTTCAGTTAGACAGGATGAATAAATTCTGGAAATCTATCATACACCATGGTGACTATAGTTGATGATGATGTACAGCATACTTGAAAATTACTAATAGAGTAGATCTTAAGTATTTTCATCACACAGACATACACACACACAATAACTATGTGAGATGATTGATATGTTAATTGGCTTGATCTTGGTAATCATTTCACAATGTATACATGTATCAAAACAACACATTGTATACCATAAATATATAAAATGGTTATTTGTCGATTATACCTTGACAAATAACCATTTTTTTATTTATTTATAAAGAAAAATAAATATTTTTTAAAAGAAAGAAAAATGTGCCCACTATTTTCTGTTTGATAATAATGGTATCACTTATTGTAAGTTAGTTGTTTACTTCTGCAATGCATAGAATGGAATTTAATAAACTTTTTTAAAGTTTGGAAAATGTCAGAATGTATGCAAAAACCTCTGAATTATGCATATTCCTTATATTTTGAGTATAAACAATAGGCCTAATTATGAAAAATATTGTTTTCTAAGATAAAAATAGCATCACTATTAGTAAATATTATGATGCCATTAATTTCTATATTTTTTTATTTTTCAAACACATGTATTTGTGTTATTGACCAAAGAGATAAAAACTGTCTCAATTTTTTTTATAGAAAAACTATTAAGGCATCATATTGTTTCCCAGTTTTCCTTTTCCTTGTGTCAACATTAACTGTCCTCTAATAAGCTCAACTGCATTTGTGCCTAAGGATAACTCGTTTGCTTGTTAAAATTCTGAATCCTGGGATCTTTCTCAGTGGTGCTCCTTTGGTTGATGTGGAGTCCAGCAATTGCAGTTCTAGCTAGAATAATAAGAGACTCTAATGCTTTTGTATTTTTTTTGAAAACAACTGCTCTTACACACTTGATAAAGGCAGGCTTTTGCTCCCAGTCATTGTACGGTAATTTAATAGTTACCGCCATTGTTTCTCACCATTGTTAGCTCCATCCTGGGTCACTAATCTCTTTGTAACTGGCCGCTAGATGAAACTTCATAATGAAATTATGTTCCTGCTGCATAGTTGTCAGGGTAAGAGTCAGTGAAATAAGACCACAAGTTACTTCTGTTTAAATTTCCATTTTTATTCCCATATAGCACAATCACAAAAAGCTGCATTATTGCATAAGATTTTACTACATTGTTTGAGGGTGAGCTAATGGGAATTATACCATTTATATGAAGGTTTAATTTGATTGTCCCCATATGCCAAGCATAAAGAATAAAACAAAAACATAAACAAAACAAACAACAAAATCCTTACCTTTCATCAAGAGGTCATTGTATGAATTTAATGTTAACTCTAGATTCCCTGCACTTAGTAATACTATCCCAGAGAAGAACAACTATTTCAAGATCTAAAATATGAAGTCCCCTTTCCCCCAAGTTCTTAAACACAAGAATTAACTTTATTTTGTGCTATAGACTGAATGTTTGTATCTTCTCAAAATTCATATGTTCAAATACTAACCCCCAATATGATAGTATTAGGAGGTGGGGACTTTGGGAGATAATTAGATCACAAGAATGAGAGGTTATCATGGATGAAGTTAGTGTTCTTATAAAAGAGACCCAGAAACTTCCCTTACACCTTCCACAATGTGAGCATACAGAGAAAAGGTGTCTATCTATGAAGTAGGAAGTGGACTCTCACCAGACACAGAATCTACCACTACTCTGATCTTGGACTTCCCAGTCTCCAGAACTGTGAGAAAAAAATTTCTATCGTTTATAAGCCATCAAGTCTGTGGCATTTTGTTACAGTAGATTGAATTGATGAAGATACGTTGACCTCCATTTTTATGTCTTTTTAATGATTTCAGAAGATGGATGACGACAGAAGGTAGAAGGGTAAAGAATCCTGAGTTAAAGACTTTGACAAAAGCTACAGAGCAAGAGAAATGTAGAGCTGGATTTTGAGCCCCAGTAGTTTGGTTCCCAAATGTGCCTCCCATAAAGAAATAGATAAACCTTCTTCAAGTGAAACTTTAAGCCATTCCCATACTACCAGGATGGAAATAATGTGCCTTCCTCAATCTCACTGGCAAGTATATAGTTTTATATTTTTATTTCTTTACACACACCAGAGTTTCTTATTCTCTATAGTCCTAATTATGTATTATCTAATGTAAGAATTAATTTCCAGGTATCTTTATACACAAAATGTCTATCTTTGTGTAAATTTAAATTTCCTGAAGGATAATTTTAAACTGAAAATTTTATAGATTTTAGATTAAAATAGAAAATCTTCATATGATTGATAGGGAGCCGTGAAAAGCTCGCTTATCCTCACACATTTAGCAAACTATCAGTTTGCTCTTGGTTGTCTTTTTAAAACTTATTTGGAATAAAATATTGTTCTTTATATTATAGTTCTTAGTGCTTTTTCTTGAAAACATATAGCTAATCATAAGTTACTACAACATTCTTATCAGGTTTTATGAATTCCGTTTCTATGATCACCGAGCCATACACATTTATGAGATACTAAAAACCAGAAGCAGTTTTCGGAACTTAGAAAATATATAATTTTTTCAAAATTTGGGCTTAATAATATAGTTATTTTTTCCTTTTACTTTTGTTGACATGTAATTATTGTATATATTTATGGAATACAGAGTGATATTTTGATACATGTATACAATGTGAGACAATCAAATTATGGTAATTAGCGTATCTGGCACCTCAAAAACACATACTTTCTCGTGTTGTGAACATTCACAATACTCTCTTCTAGTTTTTTGAGAATACACAATAAATTATAGCTAACCATATTCACTCTGCAGTCCTGAAGATAACTGGAACTCATTCCTCCTATCTAGCTATAATTTTGCATCTGTTAACCAAACTTTCCCTATTCTCCTTTCTTTCATACCTTTCCCAGGCTCTAAAACCCACAATTCTGCTCTGTATTTCCAGGGGCTCAATTTTTTTAACTCCCACATATGAGTGCAAGCATGCGGTATTTATCTCTCTGTGCTTGACTTATTTCAATTAACATAATGTCCTCCAGGCTCATTTGTGTTTCCATGAATGACAGGATTTCATTCTTTTTAAGTCTGGATAGTGCTCCATTGTGTATATAACTCACATTTTCTTTATCCATTTATCTGTTGATGAATATTTACGTTGGTTAAATATCTTGCTTATTGTGAATAGTGCTGTCATAAACATGGGGGTGCAGATATCCCTTTGACATACTGATTTCTTCTCTGTTGGATAAATACCCAGTGGTGGGGTTGCTGGATCATAGCATAGTTCCCTTTGTAGTTTTTTAAATAAATGTCCACACTGTCTTCCATAATAGTTGTACTAATTTACATTCTTACCAACATTGCATAGGAGTTCCCTTTTCTTCATATCCTTGACAGCATTTGTTATTCTTTTTTCTCTTTTTGAAGATAGCCATTCTACCTGGGGTGAGATGATATATCATTGTGGTTTGCATGATATATCATCATTGTATTTATCTGATAACAGCACAAGGAACCCCACTTTCATCTCTCTTTTTCAACATAGCACTGGCAGTCCTAGCTGAAGCAACTGGGCAAGAAAAAGAAAGGGCATCCAAATTGGAATAGAGGAAGTCAAATTGTCCCTCTTTGCAGATGACATGATCTTATATATAGAAAAACTTAAGGACTCCACCAAAAAGCTCTTAGAACGGATAAACTAATTCAGTCAAATTGCAGGATACAAAAATCTACATGCAAAAAAATCAGTAGAATTTCTATACACAAATTCTGAACTAGCTGAAAAAGAAACCAAGAAAGCAATCTCATTTACAAAAACTAAAAAATATATATTCTTAGGAATAAATTTATCCAAGGAGGTGAAACATCTCTACAAGAAAAAAAAAACTGATGAAAGAAATGGAAGAACACACAAACAAATGGAAAAACATCCTATGCTCATGTATTGGAAGAATTTATACACTTTTAAGTTTAAGAGAACCAATTGAATCGATAAAATGTTTTCCCAAAAACTAGGGAAAATGTAGCCTTTTCCATTTGTCTTCAAAACCACAGTAGGCTGAGGACCCAGTTTATGAAAATGTGTTCTACGAACAGACTGCACCAGAATCACCTGTGATGTTGTAAAAGTGTCAGATTCTAAGTCCCAAACCAGATTTTCTGCATCTGAATTTCTGGAGTTTGATTCTGATATTGATATTATAAAGAAGCACCTCAATCACTTAGTTAGCATTAAAGCTTAGGACAACTTATTCAGAAAAAGTATTGACAAATGCTTTCTGGGTTCAGAAGATTTATTCAAAACTGATTTATTAAATGTGCATCCTAGGTTAGAGAAAATCATTGTAACGATTTCAGTAGTTACAAAAATGTCTCAGAAGTAGCTTTTGCAATTTTACAGAAAAAAAGAGACTGATATTTATATGTTCAGGGCAAATGGAAAACAATATTTAAGAAAAAGATAGGTTTCTCCAGTTCTGGCAGAGGGAGAGAGAAAGAATTTTAGTGGTTCTGAAGGCAAGCTGAATAGGTTCCTGTGATTAAAAAATGGAAACAGGGTTCAGAATTTTGCAAATTTAGGGAGTTACAGGTTATCATTTCCACTAGCTCATCAATATCAGAGTTCAGATTGCGGAGCTGGTTTGCATCTGGCAGCCTGGTTTCCAAAATCTATAATTTTCCTCAGAATCCAGAAAAAAAGAATAGAATAATATCTTCAAAAACTAAACACTATTTATACTGTATTTTTAATCCTCACAGTAATCTTTAAGCCCATATCCATAATGTCGGCATAAACTGAGATTGTAATTAAGGTTAAAAGAATGTCAAACTCTATATACTTTGTACTACTTTAAGCTGTCTTATGGGAAATGGGGAAATAATAGTTATGGATTGCATGATTCTGTTACATTCTGTTCTGGCTATGTATTTTAACATAAATCTGCCATGATTCTAGCCAATAGAAACTTTCCATTAACTCAGAGCCATCTTTCTTCAAAGCGACATTTAGAACTAAGAGCTTCTCTCATAATCATCCTATTTTCATCAGCCAAAACCCCAAAGTGCCAGCAGTCCCACTATTAATATAATCACATCTCTGCACCTGACAGGACCTTCCTTAAGAATACCAGATGAGCAACCTTCCTCATGTTCTCAATCTGTTTGAGCACACTCTATATCTCTTCTTCTTTTACTCAGAAAATAATCTGCAACCTTGAGAGTGCTTTCCATTGAGGGATTTTGTATAATGGCTGTTTATTTTCTCATATCTCTATTACTCTCAGTGCAGAAGCAGGAATTGATAAACTACATGATCCACATTTATCCGTATAGACTTTTGACATCTATTGTTTCCTGAGAATCTCTGATATGTTGTGATTTCTGCCATTCAGCAATGCAGGCAAGCATGCTCCCATTCTCCTTTTAGCTGTTTTCTACCAACATATGGGGCACTTCCCTCATTTTTTAAACATCAATAATAGGGAAAGAAAGAAAAAAAAGAGAAAAAGAGAGAGAGAGAGAAAGAAGGAAAGAGAGAAAGAAAGAGAAAGAGAAGGAAGGAAGGAAGGAAGGGAGGGAGGAAAGAAAGAAAGAAAAGTGAAAGAAGGAAGAAAAGAAATGAAGGAAAAAGGGAGGGAGGATGAAAGGAGGGAGGAAGATAGAAAAAAAGAAAGAAGATATCAGGAAAGAAAGAAAGAAGAGAGAGTGCATTGCCATTTGATTTAAACTGTTGCTTTCTTCTCCATGTTTTATAACACTTCTGGTGACTTCAGTATCCATGAGATAACCTGTCAAATCCAGGTCTCTTAGATATTCAAATTCTCCATGTATAAAGATTTTCTCAATAAGCCCAATAATTAAACTCACCAAAAGTCATGACTGGGGTTTTACCAGTTGCCTTCCAAACTGCTCATGCAAGCATCCCACTGCACGTACACACCCTTGTCCGTCCATCTTTTTCACTCACCTTTTTCTGCTTCAACGATTCTTCAATCTCGTTCAGATTACTCTTCTTTCACTGCGTCCATTCATTTTATTTATGTTGCTCATTATTAATTCGAGTTTTTTGGTCTATCACTTTGAAATAGCTTTCTGTTAGTCCAACCTCTCTAACCACTCTGTCTTTTTGTTTCACAACTTAAATAAATTTCAATTCCTGGCTGACTTCAACTTTTTGTTCTGTCCCTGCCTGAACCGGAGTATCTGGCACTGACAGAGAAAGTCACACAACAGGGAACGTGGACATGTGGGTGAGTTCATTATTATTATATTATTGCCAATCCAATCCATTCTATTAATTTACTCTGAAAATCCGTGAATATTTCAAATTCTCTTTCATCACTGCTATGTATTGAGAAAATAGAAAACTGATTGAAATTTACTTATCTTACAAATGCAAAGTATGCACAGCTATTTTCTTTCCACTTCTTAGTAAAAAAGATAGCCCTATTTCTATTTAAATATCAACCCAAAGTATTTCAGATTCCAACACTATCAAATTTGTTACCCTCTTTTGCTATATCATGCATTCAAACTCTCCCACTGTACTGGAACCTTCGTATATTCTAAAAAAATAAGCAAAATCAAGGAAACTAGTTGAAATTGTGAGAAGTATATAGGATTTCAACAATATAGGCCTTATAAGGATAACTTTGGGTATCTTCTTAGTCTATGTCTCCAAATATTTGATAATCTAAGAATTCATTGTTCAAGTTATTATTTTATTCTATAAGATTATTCTATATTAATCTTTATTCTATAAGATTTCTTGATTGAAATTAGCTTGAGATTTTCATCATGTTTCTGGAATATAGACCATAGACCATCAAGAAAGATTATTATTCAAAATCGAAGACAAAAAAGACAATTGAAGATTATATTAGCAAAATTTTATATAATGCCTGTGATATGCTGTTATTAAAACAATTGCTTTGCATGGAATAACTCATTCCATTCTCACAAGACATTATTTTTACCATATCCAAAAATCAGAGTCATTTTTAAATAAAAAGTGATGAGAGGAAACATGGAAAATACAAGAGAACATGAGAACATCAGAAAGAAATAAGAAGTCAAACTAACATGAGAGTGGTAAACTAATAAGAGGGTATTAGTCATGGTATACTGTGGAAAGACTAGTAAGACTTCAATTAAATTATTAACTATTATTATTAGTAATAAAAGCCCTCATGTATAGTGTGCATAACACTTTCTCAAGAAAAATAAAACAGAAAAATAGAAAAATAATCTAAACTTTTTACATTTTAAGGTAAATACAAACAGATTTTGAATTGATTTAATGGAATTGGAAGTTTATGCCAATAGTCTCACAAATGTTATCATTATTATTATTCCTATTACTTTAATAATTACTTTTCAAGGATGCCAACTTTTTACACAATAGCACTGCTTTTTAAACCTTTTCCTTATTGCTACCATGGTGCAAATTTATTCTGTAGAATTAAAGATTATTTAGTTTTTGTTGTTTTAAGGAAATAAACTATCCTTATCCAAAAAAAAAAATAATTTAGAAGGGGGACTAATGCAGAAAATTAAAAGGAAACATTTGCAAAATTGCATTTTCCTTTATCTTAATGATTACCACAGGCTTATACACATCATCATAGTTTTAAGTACCTAAACTTTCTAGAACCAATTTAGACTCTTTTAGTAATATGCATACTGAGTAAGAACAATGTGCACTGAATGTTCTATGAATTAGAAATCAGTGCTGCAAAAACTGTGTTCAAAAAAAAAGCAGCCATAGAAACAGCTGGAAAAAAATTATGCTTATCCAGCCTTATGAAGTGTATTCGAAAATGAAAGAAATGAGGAAAACACTATTCATAATTTCTTTGAGACACAAAAGAATCATATAAAAAAACCTCCCAGAGGACTAGTACACTCAATTCTCCCTGATGCTAAAGAATAGATTCCAGAAAGAGTATATAAGAATATAATAATGTGACTTGTCAAAACTGGACTGTTTTTAGTTCTTATAATTTAGAAAAAAAAGGAAAGTCCTTGTTCTGAAATGCTGAACAAAATTAAAGTTATAATTATACAAAGAACTACACAGTAGCAGCTGCAAAATCCCTTATATTATTCCCAAACTTTAATTCCCAGAATTAATCCTGATCTTATTGACTGCCTTATTAGCTACCATAAATAGCAAAGCAAAGTGTGTTTGTGGGAGGAAGTTGGAGGCATATGAGTATAGGATGACAAACAGCATTATGATAATACATTCTTCTCCATCCTGAATGATATATTCAATTCCCAAATACATAAAAAAGCATGTCAAAAATATTGATAATAATACCAAAAGTTTATTACTTTCATAATTAAATCTGAAATATTTAATATTCTTAAGTGTGTATGGGCTAGGAACATCTGTTTTCATGATTTATTGCAGAGTACAACAGAATATAATGGAATTTTTGTTATTTTTCCTTTTAGTAATTCTATGCTGATTTTTCCAGTGTTGAACTAGGTGTTTTTTTAAGTAATTCTTGCACATAATGTTAATTGCTCACAAGCATTAATTGTCACTTTTTCATTCCTCAGCATCATTCAGTCTGTGTTATTCTAATATTTAAAATTATATAATATATTATGTTAAGCTATTCATAATTTTTGCTTTGGAACTCCATTCTGGATCTCTCATAGCTTTGGCTGGTGGATATTTTAAATAAATTTCCAAAATCTATTTCATCTATTCCTTGTAGTTCTTGAGTATTAAATTGTAGGGAATCTGATATTCTCAGGGATAACTCATCATTAATTTTAACTAAACATTATGATCTCATATGCCTATCAACAGATAATTTATAAAATCAGGCCTACCTAAGTAAATATGGGCATTATAGCCCCCCTTTTATAGTTGTTGGCTCAGGAAAAAGCATATATCATGGGTTTGCCAATTGTGAACATTTTTTGGTGTTTCAAATTTGATTCTGTAGGTTCCAGTAATTATAATTCTTCAGATTCTGATAATTTATTAAAATAGATACAAAAATAGAGTAAATTATATTTTCAAACAGAAGAATTTTCAAATTATTGAAAAATTGGCAAA
Organism: Lepilemur ruficaudatus; assembly: GCA_963574885.1. Taxonomy (NCBI): domain Eukaryota; kingdom Metazoa; phylum Chordata; class Mammalia; order Primates; family Lepilemuridae; genus Lepilemur; species Lepilemur ruficaudatus. The sequence continues at coordinate 21,109 of CAUYRT010084721.1, forward strand.
CATGAATAACTATAACTAAATAAGTACACATTTAAAAACTAGTGGGTGTTTTATCAATGGAGAATATTGCTCCTATTCCAGAATGACTTATTTCTCTATCACACTGCTGACCTCACTCTTAGAAAGGTAATCTACTCACTCAGTGTTGCCAAAAAATGAATACCCCTGCCATTTTATCTTATTCATCTACCACTGTATACCTTTCAGTAGTTCTTTTTTCTGTGAAATTGACTAAAAACTAGAAAGACATTTAGCATAGCTGGATGTTTTCCTTCCCTGTGGATTGAGTTAAAAATTAGGGAAAATGGCAGTTTTCCTTGATTTAAGGAAAAACTAAATTATTCTTTGGATGCAATGTCAATGTCAATATATAAATGGTTTTTGGTAAACAGGTGAATATGGACTTTTTAATTTTTTAAGGAGAGCTCTACTAATGACAGTCTTTTGTTATAAATATTTAATTTTCTGGGTATTAAGTGGGTTTAAAGATCTTGTTGGTAAGACCGTAAATGATATAGAGGTGTTTCTTCATGGGAAAAAAAGTCACTCAGTTAGCACATCAAACACTATATAACTATGCTAAATCTTGTAGGTTAGAAATAAAACTTTAATGTGTCAGGACTGAAAAATGGAGTTGAATAATTCCTTGTACCACTACATCTAGCACTGGTGCTTGGTGGGATAATATAAGCTTTTGCCTTATGGGCCAGTTGAAGCATTTTTTTTAATGCCTAATTACTTGAAATGGATGTCATATTCAGTTGAATTTATTCCAGTCAATGTCATCGAGAAGCTACTCTACTTGGGTCAAAGCTTTGAAATTTTCTTTATAATTAGTGATTCTCATTCACTAATAAGGAATGTAACCTTGGATGAAAAGCTTCCACGAGAAATAGGTGCAGACATAAAGGTTTCTGAAACTGAAGTCTGTAAAAGGTGAGTTCCACACAATCCTATTATAGTATATAGAGACTGGCACTGACATGGGGTTATTTTTGACAAGGATTTACATAAATCAAGTCTTTCACAACTAGAAAAGGTATTGGTCTTTGAGAATCAGATAATCACATTTTAATTCTTGAAAGAGGATGGTTTAGAAGCTGCAATAAGATAAAAAGGACTGACTAGTGAAAAATGACAAATATTGGAAAATGAATTTCATTCATTAACCACTCACTCACTCACTTAGCAAATATATTGAATGACTTATTTGTAACTAGTACTGCTTTATATAATGTAGATACCACAGGGAACAATATCAAAAAACTTTCCCCTCATTAGTCTTACATCAAATAAATCTTCCATTCTAAACACAACACACAGGTTTCTTGTCATTATGCAGATTCCTTTACTGAGTAAAGTATGCACTAGTCACTCTATTTTGGGAATGCTTGTTTCAGAATTTAGTAAGAAGCAATGCTGCAAAAAATTGCCAATAGTTGCTAAAATAAGGAGCACCTGAGATACTAGCTTTGCATCAGAATGTGGACTGTATCAAGAAGGGATGATGCCAGTCTAAGAGGAAGTCCAATGTGCTGTTTATTATGATTTGGGAAGTATCAAATCATTGCAGAAGCCAAATTTCTTTGCATTCAAGCCAAATTGTATGACTGTGTATCACATAATTGCATGCTGACCAAATCATGTGATTCCATAAAATCTGCACTCTCAAGATTATGCCTAGGCGGTTGAAAGCAGTAAAATTTTGTTAAGGAGTGGCGGGAGATCATAATGGGATACTACAGTCTTCTGTATGGTGGAGCTCTTCATTCTCTGCAGGATGCCTTTTACCACCCCTTTGCCTAAATCTGTCACCTGAGAAAAAGCTATTAAAATCATGGAATGAGGTATATACTGTCATGGAAATTATATATATATATAGGATTTATTCTTTGGTAAAAGAGCAGAACTGATAAGTGCATGAAGCATTTGCACCAAAAATATGTAAGACAAGTGTACAGATATTATTCATAAAGAATGACAGTATGGATTAAAAGCTACCGAAACTAAAATTATAGGAAAAAAAGAATGAAAGTTGATTTTAGAGAAAATGGCACAAGAGGGCATAGTAAAGAGGAGGATTAAAGTTCAGTACAGCACATTTTATAAACCAAGGGGACATATTTGAGAAGAGAGGATTATGATCCATGCTAATACACAGCAGCTGTTAATGGACAGAAACTGCTGGCTGTTCTGACACAGCCCACATTAGAGACAAAACAACATACTAAGATCTGCACATCCAAATTCTATGTGCTTTGTTACCCACCAAAATATTTTATTAGCTTCAATATTTGTTCAAGTATAAAGAACTCCAGGAAAGCTAGCTTTAAAGACAAAACTTTTAGGAGTTAATATGTCTAGTTCCTAAAAAAAAAGTGGTTTCTGCAGAAAATCATATTGAAAATTTGAAGCCTGGAGCAATTTTGGTTTTAAACATAAAATTAAATTGTAACATTTGTCTGCATTATGAAGTCTCTTGTTAGCTTTCATGAAAACCTTAACAATTTAAGAGAGAAATCAAGACAGTCAGCAACCCATTTAGAGCTTAGAATAGAAATATTACTAAAACAATAGGGTTAAGACCTACTGTTGTTTAAAACTATATTTTGCCTCATGTCAAAATTGTATATCTTTCCTGGATTAATCAATTCCTTGGAATAAAAATAAAAATCATTTTAATTTAGATCTAAAGGCATAAAGGTGCTAAAGGATGAGATTTTCACTGAGACCATAGAACTTCAAATCATGGAGACTGAATAATTTGCCTAAAGGAAATGAGTATTGCTTTCCAATGAGATATGGATGATGTTGGGCTGTTGAAAATATTAGGGAAGGCATTTTCTAAGGAGATAATACTTGTTCACAAGGAGCCAACATTGAGATGGTATACGGCAGATGAAAGAGATTAACTGCAAGATGTGAAATCATTGTTGTGATAAACGGCAAAAAAGCATCACGGATAGATTCTCTTGAGTGGGACGTTCAAGGAAAAGCCTCAGAGGAAGAGAGTGGCATGATTCTGACAATAATGGAATCTGTAGGCAACGGTCAACGGTTTTGCAGCTCATCAATAGCACAAATGTCAAACAACTCAAATGCAGAAAACAGCTTATTATACCTAGGTAATTCAAAAGGAATCAAAGTCAGAATTGAGAATACTTCAGCTACCACTGGTCAAGACTGCACTCAATCTAACAAAAGCAGAAAATGAGGGCAAGCTGCCTACCAAGATTTATCATAGTTATTCCAAATGGGAGTAAGAACTCAGAAATTAGAAATAAATCTAATGAACTCTAGCTTGCAATAACGGAGTATTATATTTTAAACAAAGAGAAATAAAAACCATGGAAAGGAGGAAACTGAAATTAAGAAAGCATATAGGCAAACAGATGGCTTTTCTAAATGTTCTTTTTTTTTCTTGAGACTGGGTCTTGCTCTGTCACCCAGGCTAAAGTGCCGTGGCGTCAGCCTAGCTCACAGCAACCTCAAACTCCAGGGTTCAAGCAATCCTTCTGTCTCAGCCTCCTGAGTAGCTGGGACTACAGACATGCGCCACCATGCTCGGCTAATTTTTTTCTATTTTTAGTAGAGATGGGGTCTTGCTCTTGCTCAGGCTGGTCTCAAACTCCTGAGCTCAAGCAATCCTCCCTTCTCAGCCTCCCAGAGTGCTAAGATTACAGGCATGAGCCACCGTGCCCCACCATTTCTAAATATTCTAATGTTAAAAACAGCATAGAGGATAAAAGAACAATTTAGGAAACAAAGAATAATTATGCAGACTATCTGAATTACAGAAATTTTCCTTTTTAATATTCTGGCAATCACTTTGGTCTATATTAGTTGTTTTATTGCCAAATTAAGCTAGAATTTTACAGTATTATTAATGTATAAAACTCAGATATTCTTAGTAGGTATATATACCTTAAATGGCTAGACAAGATTTTTACTTTCCCTGACAATTGGAATCTTAAGTCTCCATCTAGTAAATTATATATTTTTTATTTTTGTATTTTATGTTTGATTTTATTTATAATTGTCGCCTAATAATTTTATATAGTTATGGAGTAGAGTGAAATATTTAATACATGCATACTTTGTGTAATGATCGCATCAGGGTTTGGCATATTTATCACTTTAAACATTTATCATTTTTCTGTGGTGATGACTTTCACAATACTCTCTTATAGCTATATTGAAATATACAATACATTATTGTTAGTTATAGTTACCCTGCTAAGTCATAGAACACCAGAGCTTATTCTTTCTAACTATAAATTTATACCCATTGATCAACCTCTTGCTTTCCCCCTCCCTGCTACACTCCCTAGTCTCTGGTAATCGCAATTCTACTCTCTACTTCTATGAGATCAACAGTTTTAGATTTCACATATGAGGGATAGTGTGTAGTATTTGTCTTTCTGTGCCTAGCTTGTTGCATTCAACATAATGTCCTCCAGGTTCATCGGTGTTGCTGCAAATGACAAGATATCATTTTGTTTCATGGCTGAACAATATCCCATTGTGTATATACACTAAAATGTTTTTATTCATCTGTGAATGAGCGCTTAGATTGATCCCATATCTTTGCAGTTGTGAATAGCACTTCAATAAACATGGGAGTTCAGATATCTCTTTAATCTTGTATATTCCCATTTGTCTATTTTTACTTTTATTGCTTTTGACTTTGAGATGTTATCCAAAAAATTATTGCCCAGTCCAATGTCATGAAGCATTTCCCGGTGTACTTTTCCCCTATGTGTATGTGTGTCCTTGTCTGGTTTTGATATCAGGGTAATGCTAGCTTCTTTGAATGAGTTCAGAAATACGCCTTCCTTTTCAATTTCTAAAATAGTTTCAGTAGAATTGGTATTAGTTTTTATTTAAATATATGGTAGAATTTATGAATGAAGCCATCAGATCCTTGGCTTTTCTTTGGTGTGAGACTTTTTTATTACTGATGCAATCTTGTTACTTATTAGTGACCTGTTAGGGTTTTCTATTTCTTTCTAGTTAAATCTTTGTTAAGTGGTTTGTGTCCAGGAATTTATCTATTTCTTCCAGGTTTTCAAAATTGTTGGTATATAGTAAACTGTAATAGTCTCTTATAATCCTTTATATTTCTGTGCTACTCTACTTGGGGTTGGGGGAGGGGTGGTGACTATTCTTCCTATTCCTCTTCATTGTGTCTTTTATTATAAATTTTGCTAAAATCAGATACTGTGATTTCTCGCCTGATTTACTTAGGTCATGTGATGGTATTTTCTTGTGTGGGTAGTTGTTCAAATTGATGTTGTCACAGGCGCATAGTCACTGGAGGATCCTATTTTATCATCTTCCAGTAAGAGGAGTTTCTAGTAAATTATTATGTCAATGTGTTTCAACCCAAACCTGCACCTGTAATAGGTGTACACCTACTGTTCACTGAAGTCATTATTTTTAGAAATAATGCAAAGTTCAATATTATGATGGTAACTTTTCTCTTTAGGATTCCACAATATGGAAGTAATTTAGACCCTAAAGGCAGGAGATGATGATTTTGCCACTGACATGGTTTTGAGATAAATATAAAGGTCAGTAAATTGTGAAACGTGTAAATGCTTGAAGAAAAATCTTGGCATGGAAAGATAAATTTTTCTCTGGTCAAAATTTTTCATAATTATGCAATTATTTAATTAAAAACAAAATTAAACATAAGCTTTGGAAGTTTGGGTTATAACATCAAATCCTATGTGAAGTAATTGGCTTTAAAGGCAAAGTACCAACAGTGTAATCTGGTAAAATGAAGTGTTTTTTTCCTAAGGCTTTACAGAAATATAAAAGTCTCTACCACTATCAATGATATTTTATATGTCACCAATAAAAAACAAATATTTTCCAAGCATTGTGAGGCATTATATTTATGGGTTAGGCCTTGAATTCTTGACAGATTTGTGACCGTTTGAGACAGGAAATCATTGGGTCATTTTCTAATCTATAAAAAGCAAGTAAGTATTGCAACTGCTAGCCAGGCTTTAAGAATGTTATAGCTAGAACACTAATAATTTAAATGACTTAAATGACTGCAACATTTCAGCTAAATCACATTTTAATCAGTTATGTAAGACATATATGAAGCCAACCAAAGCATTATCATTCACGAAGAAATTTTCTTGATAAACATGTTTCATCTCTTGCCAAGGAAATCATGAAATTGTTCATAATATTTAACATCATCTAAAACAGGGAGGTATTATTCTGCCCTTTCTGAGAATGTTCTTGTGATTACCTTTGTTGGTCAGTTGTGATCATTTTGCTGTAACATCTGGTTTTCTATAGTTAACTTGTAGTTCTTGCTATTGTAGTCCATGTTATTGTTATTATTACTATTACTGTTGTTATGTAGTGGGCTCTACCCTATGCCAGAAAGTTTTCCATGTGTTCCTTCAGGTTGCACAGCCTGAACCAAACTTTGTGTCTATTTTATGTAGAGTCCAAGTGTATGACCATTAATCTGTGTTTCCTCATCGCTTAAAGCACCCACGTGTTTAAAGAGCAATTCACCTGAACTAGTGTGTCCAAGAATATATTCCATTGGAAGTAATATATAATATTTATGAAAAACAGGAAATCCCTACTATTACAACTTACTCTGCCCTTTCTTGCCAGCCACAAAAAGAAATGAACAAGAATAGCTGTTAGGCTATAGGACAATGCTCAAGGGAGAATGATAGAAGTGAATTTCAAGCCATTCTTGGGGTTTGAAACAAGCAGCAAAAACTCAATAAAGCCACTGTCTGAATCAATTGCTAAAAACTGTGCTTGGAGGGAAATTTGTACTTTGAACATTCAATGGTTATAAGTAATAAGGAAACACCAATGAGCCAGTGAACACTTCAGCAAAGTAGAGCCTGAGAAATTTACAGTGAGCAACACAAAAGGAGATTAAAAGACACAGGGCAATTCAAGTGACACAATCAGTCAACTGATATACAAAGAATACATAATATATGTAAGAAATTGTTCTGGATATTAGGGAAATTCAAAAAACTAAAATCTCTTGAGTAGATAAAGAGATTCGTAATTAGAGCAACAATGGGTTATGACTACACAATGAGAAGAGTAATCGGGAAAAAATGAAAGTAGCAAAAAGAACTGCTGGTAGAGACAGGGATGAAATAGAGAAGGGTAATTTCATAGATCAATGCTAGAAATGAGAAACAATATAGCTGTCTTATAGAATAGTCAAAAAATAGCAATATGAAAGAAATATATATGTACTTACAAGTATGTATGTATGTATATGTACACATGCAAATGTATTCAAACTTTGTAGTGGAAAGGTATTTTATAGCAATCAATTTAAAAAATAATTGAATACATTCATAAATGATGGTTAGAGCTTACCATGGAGTATTATGAAAACTTTATATAGCTGGAGCATATGGGAAGTTGTGTGTCATGTTATACACCGAGGAAAGTTTACATATAAAATCCCCTTAAAACAAGAGAGGACAATGTATCAGTACATATGCTTATATATTAGTTTACATACTATTATGTGCATGAGAAGGATTTGAAATACCACATAAATTACTTAAAAAACAGTAAGAGCTTTGGGTGTCAGAATGGAATAAGAAAACAGAGAGTTTTGGTGAAAGATCTGTAAAATACGCATCTAATACTAAACAGCCTATGATCCCATTGAGTTTCAAAGCTTTAAATACTTTAAATAACTGAGTTATTCTTGGCACACTCAGAAATTCGTGTTATTATACCTAAAATTTCTCCTGAATATCAGACACTTATATCTAAATATGCTTTTGATTTCCATTTGTATACCTAATAGTCATCTCACATTTGATACATTCTAAGCAAAACTGTTGGTTTTCCCCTACAAACCTATTCCTCCCTATCTTTTCCACATGAGAAAATTGCAATCCCATACTTCCAAACCTTAGAGATCCTCTCATAAAGTCCTTCCTCCTCCAACTTTGAATTGTATCCTAATTCTGATTATTTTCCCTGCCTTGTACAGGCAACTATGCAGAACCAAAGTGCCATGAATTCTCACCTAGACAATTGCAATAATCTCCTGGCCTTTCCTCTAGGTGTCATTGTTGCCTTCTTTAGAAGTAATTCTCTAAACAAAGACATAGTAATTCTGCTAAAAATTATGTAATGTATTAGTGTTCTGCTAAGTTCTTACCATGGTTTTCAATCTTATGTAGAATGATGCCCATAGATCTGTCAAAGGCTTAGAAGGTCAGCATCCAGATTTTCTATATGACCTCATTTTGTAACGCACTTTTGCTCTCACTCATTTTGGCCTGACCACCTGGCCTCATTGCTGCTAATCAAACTTGCCAAGCCTGTTTAGTCCCACACCAAGGTCTTAGAGCTTATATATTCCATTTGGTATATATTCATTACCTTCAGAAGTCTGCTCAAATCTAACTTTATCAGAGTGGATCTCCTTTTTGAGTTTCTTAAAATGAAACTACCTCACCCCTCATATACCTCACCATTCTTTCTACCCTGTATTTTCCCTATTTCACACACAGATGCGCACACACACACATATAATACATAGAAATTAAATAAATAAATTGATCAATTAATTGATCAGTCAATTGTTCTGTGAATAGATAATTTATCTCCCCCTCCACCATGTCTATGAAACCTTTTTTTGGAATAGAAAATGTGAAATATTTGAATTTTTTTGGCTTAATATGACATAAATTTATTAACTCACATTTCTGTACACATGAAGTCCAGGAACAGCATAGTTAAGTGGGTTCGTTTCTTAGAAACTTCAGCATATCATATCAGTATGCTGTATTAGGTCAAGAAGTTAACAGGCTTTTTTCAGTCTCCTATTTTTTTTTTTTTTATTCAGGACACTTTGGGGGTACAAACATTTTGGCCACGTGTAATGCATTTGCTTTGCCCAAGTCAGGGCTACAAGCGTGTCCTTCCCCAATATAGCATGTTCTACTTATATTAGTTGTGGGTTCGCCCCCCAATATCCCACCTGACCAGCACCCAATGAGTATTACTACCATGAACACCTTAGTTTGGCCAGTTAGTACCAATTACATGATGAATACATGTGGTGCATGTTTTTCCATCCTTGTGATACCTGACTTTGAAGGATGGGCTCAATCTCTATCCAGGATAATATAAAAGGCGCTAGATTACCATTGTTTTTTTGTAATTGAGTAGTATTCCATGATATATATATATATATATATATATATACCACATTTTATTAATCAACTCATGTATTGATGGGCACTTGGGTTGTTTCAACATCTTTGCAATTATGAATTGTGCTGCTATAAAAATTTGAGTGCAGATGTCTTTATTATAGAATGTCTTATTTTCCTTTGGATAGACACCTAGTAGTGGGATTGCTGTGTCAAATGGTATTTCTATTTCTAGCTCTTTGAGGTATCTCCAAATTACTTTCCATGTGGGTTGTACTAATTTGCAGTCCCACCAGTAATGTAAGAGTGTTCTAATCTCTCCATATCTATGCCAGCATTTATTATTTTGGAATTTTTTGATAGAGGCTATTCTCACTGGAGTTAGGTGATACCTCATTGTAGTTTTGATTTGCATTTTTGTAATGATTAGAGATATTGAGCACTTTTTTATATGTTGCTGACCATTATTCTGTCTTCTTTTGAAAAGTTTCTATTCATGTCTTTTGCTCATTTATTGATCGATTGTTTGATTATTTCTTGTTGATTTTCTTAAGTTCTATATAGAGACTTGTTATCAGCCTTTTATTGGATGTGTAGAAAGCAAATATTTTCTCCTATTCTGTAGGTTGTCTGTTTGCTCTAATGATAATTTCCTTGGCTGTGCAGAAACTTTTTAATTTGATACGGTCCTATTTGTTTATTTTTTTTGCTGCTGTGATTGCTTTGGGGGTCTTCTTCATAATTCATAATTTTTTTTTTACCTAGGCCAGTGTCTAAAAGAGTCTTCCCAATATTTTCTTCCAGAATTCTTAAGATTTCACAACTTAGGTTTAAGTCTCTTATCCATCGTGAGTTGATTTTTGTGAGAAGTGTGAGGTGGGGATTCAGTTTCAATCTTCTGCATGTGGATATCCAGTTTTCCCAGCACTATTTATTGAATAGAGATTCTTTTCACCAATGTGTACTTTTGTTTGCTTTGTCAAAGACTAGATGGCAATATGAGGATGGTTTTATATCTAGGATCTTTGGCCTAGTCTAAATGTGTGTATCTCTGTTCATGTGCCAATACTATACTATTTTGGTTACTATAGGCTTTTAGTAAAGATTGAAGTCTGGCAGACTGAAGCTGCCCAATTTGTCCTTTTTGTTTAAGATTGCTTTGGCTATACGAAGTCTTCTCTCATTCCAGACAAAACGTAGAATTATTTTTTCTAAATCTATAAAGAATGATGGTGGAATTTTGGTAGGGATTACATTAATTGTGTAGATCACTTTAGGTAGAATGGACATTCTAACAACATTGACTCTAGCAATCCATGAACATGGTAGGGATTTCCATCTCTATAGATCTTCTACAATTTCTTTTCTCAGTGTTTTGTAGTTCTCCCTATATCTGTCTCTCACCTCTTTCATTAAATATATTCCTAAATATTTAATTTTCTTTCATGCTATTGTGATAGGTCTTGTGTCTTTGATTTGATTTTTGGCTTAACTGCTATTGGCGTATATGAATGCCACTGATTTGTGTGCATTGATTTTGTATTCTGAGACTTTACTGAATTTGTTTATCAATTCCAGGAATCTCTTGGTTGAATCCTTGAGATTTTCTAGATATAATAGCATATTATCAACAAAGAGTGAGAGTTTGACCTCTTCTGCCCTCATTTAGACACTCTTAATTCCCTGCTCTTGTCTGATTACCCTGGAAAGTACTTCCAGCACTATGTTGAATAGAAGTGGAGATAGTGGGCAACCTTGTCTGGTTTCTGTGGGAATGCTTTCAATTTTTCCCCATTCAATATGATATTAACTGTGGGTTTATTGTATATGGTCTTAATAATTTTAAGGAATGTCTGATCTACTTAAGGGTTTTTACCTTAAAAGTGTGCTGGATTTCATCAAATGCTTTTTCTGTGCCTATTGAGAGAATCATATATTCTTTGTCCTTCGTTCTATTTATGTGGTGAATTGCATTTACAGATTTGCATGTTTTGACTGAAATATTAGATTTTAAAAAATAAAGATATTAAATTTTTTAACGATGCTCCATTTTTTTTTTGTTTTTTTAAATAGTCCTCTTTTTTTCTGGCCGCTTTACTTTTTTATAATGACTGTATTAGTCTATAATCCCCTCCTTTGACTCTCCAGTACTGACTTATGCATATCCTCTTCATCACCTCATTCTCATGTTTGCAAAGTGCCCAGTATCTATTTTGTCCTTTTTAGTCTCACTGCCACTACCTTAAGAGAATTATCCCTTCTTATATCACTCCTATATTAAATGGATTCTATTTTCCCTTCATGAACATATCTGTCACAAATTTTCTAACTGTTTAGTAAGACCTAGCCAAATCTGTGACATGCAGAGTTCTTTACCTTACTTTTTCAGACACTTCGTCTTTAAATACCCTAACTGTATCTCCAATTAGCAAATCGTATTATTTTTCAAGGAGCCAGTTGAAATGTCAAGGTTATTATATTTCCCCTTAGAAATATTTGTCAAGATGGACCTCACAGTATTTTAGGCTTTTATTTTATGTAACATGATACAATAGACATTTCCATATATCATAAAAACAGGTACATTTTTGAAAATATAAGTTATCATATTCATATCTGTATATCTTGAGCTCAACATGAAAGACGAGCAAAGTATATCTATAAAGAACACAAAATTCTATGACAAAATTAAATTATAAATGATAAATTGAGTGAAATTTTATCACATTAAGACCAATGAGTAAATTTTACCTACTGAAAAACAGAAAATAAACAACAGTACATTAAAAACTATAAATAAAATGAATAAGCATAATAAAAATATAAATTAACAATTTATTAATATAATAGTTTCATGTAATGTATTTTTCACCAGATAGATCCTTAAAGTACCTATAATTAAAAGACATTAGCACTAATGATTTTATTACTTTATGGATATTTTTTGCTTGTTGTTTACTATATATTATGTGTTTGAAAACAGTCTGGCTAGAGTTACAAAGTCAGAATTCCCAGCAAGGAATTTGCTTCACCTAAGTTATTGCTCTCATCTCTAAGGCTCTATTTACATTCATGGCCAATGCTAATGACTTTGCACAGCTGAAACCATTGATTTCTTTCTTTTTTCTTTTTTTTTTTTTGTGTGTGTGTGTATTACACATGAACATTTTGTACATGGCACCATTGACAGCATCCTGCCTTTTACTGAAGAGGTATATAGAAGTTTATATAAAAGTTTCCTCTCTACCTTTCTCTTTTTTAAATATATATCTTTATACTCTGAGGCCAGCTTCACTCAAGAGAAGTCAAACATTATGACAATTATACAAACGAGCATTGTACCTCTACTTAGTGCACTTTATAAATCTCTTGCTTTCTTAACAGGAGCGACACACACACACATATATAAAGAAAATTAATTAAGTTATACAAATAAATCCATCAAACAGCACTCCAGATTTTACAAAATTAACCTGAAGAGTATGTCACCTGCCAGCCCACCCTATATGCTTATGGTCCTATTTCAATAAAACATTATTTAGTGAGAGATATAGGAATTCATGATCCTTCTAATATTTGATATGCCTTACTCTACATATAATATCAGACATTTTTGGCTTAAATTTCCTTGCTCTCCTCATGGTTCAAATGAATACACATATAACCACATAACATCTGCTATCCCCTTTATTCCTCCTTTAAGAAGACATGTGTCTTACTCTATCTTGTGCTGCTGTAACAATACATGTGAGACTGCATAATTTATAAAGAACATTTATTTCTCACAGGTCTAGAGGTTAGGAAGTCCAAGATTAAGGGCCCCACAGGTTCAATTCTCATTGAGGCTGCATTCTTCAAAGAGGTAGAGTCTGTTCCTCACATGGCAGATGAGCTGAAGAGCAAGCTTGCCAAACACTACCTGAAGCCTCTTTTATAAGAGCCTTAATCCCATTAACAAGAAAGGGTCTCTCATGACATAATCATGTCTTAAAGTCAACACCTTTTATTGCAATCATATGGCAACACTTGATTTTTGGAAAAAACACATCCAAAACCATACTAACATGTGTATTTAACAATTTTAGATAAATTAGCTTATAATTAAAAATATTTATGTGTTGTCACTTATTTCCTCACATAACACAAGCCATAGCTATAACAATATAACTCATCATTTAGCAATTGAGATACCAAGGTAAAGATGGCATGAAAACAAATACCCAATTCTATGTACTAGAAACTGACTAAAATTCAAAAAAAAAAAAAAAAGGAAGTACAATATTTTTACTCAAGAATATTATAATTATTTAAATAACATTCATTTGTGAAGGTACGAGAATCATATTCTTGTATACTCAAGGAATCAGTAAATATCTATGTAAAAGGTTTAGAAAAAAAATTAAGAACCTCAGGAAACAGACTCAAATCAAAATAAATAACTCAAAATTTAGAGAAACTTAGGACACATGGTAAGCTGCAAAAGAAATTAAGTATTTGTTCATCATGATATATATTGTTATAAAACAGAATGCAAGTGTTTTTTATGAAAGAAAAGATACAAGCCATCAGGCTTATAGGCAGAAGGAAAAAAAAGTATATTGACCTATGTCACAGAATGCACCAAAACTAACAGGGAGGGAAAACAAAGAGGGGAGAGTAGATGAAAGAAGTTATCAATTATTAGCATCACTCTAAATTTAAAAAATCCATGTGTGCTATTTCATTAATGAATATTAATCATTCAAATACCAGAGAATACATACAAAAGGAAAAAAAATCTATACCAGCAAAATTTAAAGAAAAAAGTGTAAAACAGCAAACAAAAATGACAAAAATAAGATCAAGAAATCCAGTGACAAGTATACAAAATTTTCACTACCTTCACTTGTGCTATTACTTGATCCAAACTTCAACTCTCATTAAGATTACTTGAAGAATTAAATAATTGTATATAATTAAATAACTGTATATAATTAAATGTTCTAAACAATAGAGCTAGTTTGCGTTTACTGAGTAGTTAATATCTGCCTAATATTTCCCAAATATTATTTCATCTAATCATCACAAGCCCCCATGAAGTAAGATACTTCCCAATTTAACATAGAAGGGTAGACAGATTGAGCCAATGATCAAACTGACCCAATGTAGTAAATGACAAGGACTACGTGGCAACCGCATCCATGCTTGTAAGTACACCGTATATCGCCATACAGAAGGAGGATAGGAAGATTGAACAGTGTCATTTTCTTTTTATGCAATAGTATAATACTTATAATGAATCCAATAAAAATAGTGAAAAAAAAACCCCATAAAACTAGATGTTAGCCTCATTTACAAAGAAAGACACAAATACACTGCTAAGTGTTCTGGGCCCCTTCTTGCATTTGCTACAATGTTTCTCAAGGTGTGCCCGATCAGTGCCTTCTGTAGTGTGACAAGTCCCTCCGGGTCCTCATTGTTGTCATTTTGGTACACACTAGTTCTCTAAACCCGATTATTGCCTCTGGTGTCACTCTCTCCCTCCTCCTTACAGTCTGTTCTCAACAGAGCAAGTCAAATTATTGTGCAAAAAAATGTGACTCATGTCGCTGCTCAGAACTGTTTATTCTTAATTCACTCAGAATAAAAGTCAACATCTTAAGAGTGTCCTGAAATGCCCTGCAGGATTTGCCTCCCCACTCTCTTTCTGATCTCATCTTCTAAAGCTTTCTATTATTTGTTCTCTCTGCTCCGGCAGATAGGGCTCCTTACTCTTCATCCTTTACCCTGGCAGCCTGCCACTTAATGGTCTTCGCTCTTTCTCCATGACTTCCCGAAAGTCTTCTTCTAATATTCAGATGCTATCTTTTCTCCTAGCCATATCTTACCTCCTTTATATTTCTGTCCAAATGTTGATTTTCTGTGAGGTACTCTCATTACTACCTGTCTTCTAACCTTGCACTTGTCCTTTCATATATATGTATGTTGTACATTTTGTCCTTACTATGGTCAACATCCCAAACAGTGCCTGGTACATAAATGGAGCTCAATAAGTATGTGTTAAATAGATGAGTGGTTTTGCATTCCTTTATCAATGATTTTAGATGCTTGAGTTACCTTCATCTTTATTAGTCCTTTCCAGTAATGTCATTCTCACTTTAACTTGGTCCTAATTCTATTCTACTCGGTCCTCATATTGTCTTCTCTACTATTATGGAGACCTAAATTTTGCAAGAATAGACTTAAATCACAGAGATCACTGACCACCTGAGCCTTGGGGACACGAAGAATAGGAAGGAATCTTGGATTAATCACTGCCTTTTAGAAGACGGCTTTTAGATTTTTCTAGCATCTGTGGGATCCCTTCAACCAGTTAAACTGACTCTTCATTAATACATTACGTTCTTCAAAGGAATAAGATGAATATTCAATAGATGAATGCTCCATTAAGTATAATGTACAATATGAATTTCATTTGGCTATACTTCATTTAAGTTATTTTTGCTGCTGCTCACCAAATATAGTTGAGACATCCAAGAGCTGCCTTCAATGACAAAGTGAAATCATGTGAAGAAGGCTGTAAACCATGTGGTAAATTTATTGGTATTAGTCTCTTTCTTTTTTTTTTATTTTATTGGGGGAAAACTACAAAACATTTACAGTACAATGTTTACAGTCACAATTTTTAGTGAGCTGATTTCCCAAAATATATTACCACTCAAGTTGACTTATCTTGTTACATTCAAAAACCTACTCAGTCAAAGTAGTCCATAGAGTACATACATAGTGCTCCAACTGTATCTACGTACAACGAACACTCCATTTTAAGTGTACAATTAAATGATTTTCAGTGAATTTACCGAGGTGTACAGTTAATCACATGAATCAGTTTTAGAGGAATTCCTTTCCCCTATTGAGACCCCTAATTCCACTCCCCAACTACTTTTCAAGCAT